>ARYC01001833.1:0-23959 GCA_000711775.1 Oxytricha trifallax
ATTAGAGTATAGTTACCATCTCAAATAACTTCGTCTAAGTCATCTTCAAAAGATATATTTATATATCCTGGATTTGGATTGTCAAATTCTGAATCTTTAATCAAGTCATCGAAACTGGAAACTTCTTCTTTTTTTATGAGCTTACAATTTAAAACATCTTCGGCTTCAACAGTGTGGGTAAAGAATTCTAAGTGTAGGGCAAACGTTTTGTCTATCAGATTAGGGTATGTCGAATTTTTCTCCTTTCCTATATTTTGGATACTTAAGATTCTAAAGTCGGGTATGCCTCTAAGTAAGTTCCTTGTTTAGTAAAGCTTCAATCAATTCAAATTGGACTCATCTAAGGATTTACTGTCGACCATATCTTAGAAAATTACAGGGTCCAGCTAAACAAGTGTTAACTACTTTGTCGGAGTTGTATTTAATAAGTGGTTCTAGAGCTTATTTAAGAAAATCGCATAGACAATCTTCACAAAGAGTTGAAAGTACGGCTTCTCAACTAGGGTTTCGTTTTTTATAAGGCTATCAATATAACAGATGAACAACTTGATCCCTTCAGTGTCATGAGAACATAAGAACTCAAATACTGTCCCTGAAAAAGTACAAAGGGGCGCTTTATGACTCTAGTATTAGAGAGTGTAGAGCTATGCAATTTCAAGAGCAGAGTCTCCTTCCTTGTAAGCATAGATAATCTTATCAATATCTGTCGGTATGAGTTTGAATTTTACATTTCCAATGAGAGAGTGATGTGTCATTGTTTCTTTTTAATAGAATTATAAACAATGTATCCAAATATCCTTAATAATTTTAATTAAATAATTTTGATTAAGCTTAGCTATAAAGATAAAAGTTAATAATAAATGAGGGATTAAAGAACTAATACCCCTAGGCAGCAAATATAATAGCACACTTAAGAAGAGTCTAAGGATGCGTCTTATTCAGGAGTTTCTTGCTCACAGAATTCGATATTGAGCGACGAATTTCTCATCACTAATGCCCTGACTGAAATCAAGCCAAGCAAAGTTAAGGCTTAAGAGAAATCTATTGTTAAATGGACTCCTTTCGTGCTTGGTAAATTATTCCCAAACGTTATTTAGTCAACAAAGTTCACATACAATTCTGGATAACTGCTAAACAAGTGGTGAAGTCCCTGTACAAATCTAGAAGCTTGCAGGTGGAGCAATTATAAAACTTCCTTAAGAAAAAATTCAAGAATATTTAGCCAGTAATGTTGATGTTTGTTACATATAAAATGATGATGAGCTTTGCAAATTCCTTGAAGCTTACCTTCAAAGTTTTTGACTTGCCAGAATCAGGAATAAACCAGTTATGAATAATTAAGGAAGCGACACAAGCTATAATATTACAGGAGGATGTAAAGTTGATGAGTAACGAGGAGCTCTTAGAGGCAGTCAAAATTTAATAGATGCACTCAACGAGACAATAAAATAAAAAGGCAAATCCTCGAAGTTAATTAGCAATCCTTTTTTGAAGAAAAGAGAAGCTAAGCTCGCATGTAAGAAATTAGAGGTTATTAATCTATACTATAACGAACAATTAAAGCCTCGTCAAGTGGCTAAGAAATTGAGGATGGATGTGGATGTTGTATATAAGACTATCGAAAAGTTTAAGTACGAGGTCAAGCATAAGATTCTTGATCCTGAATCACAAAAGAAAGTGGGTAGAAAAGGGGTTTGTGGGAACTAGCTCTTGCTTGATTCTATACAGGCCTACCTAGAACAGAACGGAATTTACGAAGTTACAGGATAGAAGCTTCATAATTATTTATTAAACCTGGCTCAAACAAAGCCAGAGTGTAAGCTACTTAAGGTGCCTTGCGTTACCACTCTTCAAAAGATTGTGTGAGATAAGTTCCATCTAAGATATGGTAAAACTCAGGCTGCTAATACAAAGTATAGAGACCCGAACTTCAATGAGAAGAGGCTCTGGATTAGCAGGTTGTTGGCTCAGTTCTTATATGAGGATGCAGTTATCATTTCAGTTGATGAGAGCAACTTCCGATCGGACTCGATGCCTTCAAAGTAATGGAGCTTCAACATTAAAGATATGCATCGAGATTCTGCAAAATTACAGAAGCGATAAAAAAGGTTGCAAAATGATAGCATGATCCTCGCTAGCGATGACAAACTTTTGTATGGGAAAATGCTCCTCAAAATGGATCAAAGTTCTGATTCTTCATCTTCAAAATTCTCAGAGAGCTTACACCTGGAAAAAATCGAAAATGTTGGGGAATAATTAGAGAAGGTTTCAAATTCATTTGACTTAGGGTTCTAAAAATTGTAATTAAAAGGTTGGAAATATTAAAAATGGAAAATTCGGTATGGCTAAGTCAACTTCGTAAGCAATTAGCCATTTTGTAATGAAAAGCTTTATAGGACCTAAGGTAGGATAGGGGTTTAAGAAATATCCTAGACGCCAAAGAAACTTGTCAGCACTCCAATCTAAATTCATGGAGCGAAATTTCTAAGGGGGTCAAAGTAGTCATCGAAAACCAGTAATTATAGTTAGAAAACCATTGAAAATACTAAGGTAATTATTAATGAATAATACATTTAGGGAAATCCATAACTGAAACCATAAAAAAAGCAAATTCAGACCCCTTCAATAAAAACTCGGCTTGCATTTACAAAGGACCTCTCCCCGATATTAGAGGTCCTTGAGACCTCCAACTAGAAATTCAGCTTGACTAAAACTTTTCATAGTTTCCGCATAAATAGTTCAGTGAAATCAGTGGTGTCTGAAGAAAATTCAGCTTCAAAAGTGACGAGTGGTTTAACTCCTATTCTCGATAAAATATCAAAACTAAAACTAGAATCTTCGAGGAAGAAGTCTGTTGACCTAGGTGCCGAAACAAAGTTGGAAAGTCGGTTTGCGGTCACTCCTAGGAAATTAAAACTCTCAAGTAGCTTCCACAAAGACTCATCGAACCCTGGGTCAGAGCAGGGAAACTTGCAGAGTGAAAGGGGCTCTTACTAAAAGCTTTGGCCCCAGCTATTTATAGACCTTCACTTGAAAAGCATTAAGGAATACTAGAGCGAGATGAAGCAGAACCTGGGACACTATGGGATGAAAGTGAGAGAGATGTCAATTAAGAAAAGCTCAACTAAGAGATAGCAATTCTCAATGTCTTATATTGCTGCGATTTCCTAGGATAGAATTATCTCCAGTCAAGTGATAGAAGGAGCTTTTGACTCAGTTCTCTTTGAAAACTTTATCTACCATACCTTACGCAGTGTAAGAACTGACAAAGAACTACACTCTAAGAAAGTGGTCCTGCTGATGGACAACGCAGTCATTCATAAATATTCAGAGATGTTAGCCACAGCCGGAAAGTTCAAAGTGAATGTGCTCTTCAACGCCGAATACTCGCCTTGGCTCAATCCAATTGAGCAGTTATTCTCCTTTACAAAGAAGGAGATGAAGATGGACACTATTCAGAACAAGTAAGTTTTAATGGGCTTTACACTTTTAGGCAGCAATTGGTGAAGAGGGTTGCAGAAATCGTTCAGAATTTAAGAAAAGAAGGCATCCAGGAGATGTGGGCATTCAGTATTAAGAAGTGGATTCACACTCTTCGGTTCGGTTTTGTGTGATGATGTTTGTTTCATAGCTGAAGTAGTGTATAAAACCTGTTTCCCTTTACAATTTCCCCTGTCATGTCAGTTTTAAATTCATCGCAGATTATTATAATTAATAACACTATTTATATTTTACTTAAAAATGTCCTAATTCACTCTTTACAACACTCAATTCTAAAATACTGTTTCTATTTCATATTTGCACTCTTAAAATGGCCATTTCCTTCGCAATTCTACTTAGTTGCATTTGCCTATATATTATCGCAATTATGCATGCGTGCCATATTTTGGCAAAACTTCTAAATTCTAATGGAGTTACCCTACTTTCAAGCCTTTTTTCGGTAAATGAGAGAGGTTTTTATGAAAAAGTCCCTATTTTACTCTAAACTACGCAAGTCTCTAAAATCGCTAATCTCGCAAATCTCCCAACTTCCCTAATTATACAGACCCCTAAATTTGAGATGTGTCAATTTTTACAAATACATATATAATTTTGACCAGCCCCCTAAATTTTTTGACCAACTACTAATAAAAAAATGACACATGGCAACAAACACACAGGGGTTTTGAAATTGAGGGGATTTGGGGTTTACTCATTTTTCCATTGGTCTAATTATATTATTTATTTATTTTTTATTTTATTTTCACAATTTCCTGATTCAATTCTATTTTAGCATAGTTAATTGTTACAATAAAAAGTATCAAACTATTATATTACAAATTTAATTAAAAGGATTAAACTCTTTAATTACACATAAATATAAATTGCTTATTGATCAAGTAATTTATATTGAAATGTACAAATTTATTAATTTAGAAGAAATATTGTAATTATCTGAAAATTTTATTCAATAATAATACTAATGAGGGAGTTGTTCAAAGACACGATTAGAATATTTTACTTTGCTATTGTACTTTAAGTATTGAACTAAAACTTAAATTGTTTTAAAATATTGATCTCGTAAATTAATATCTCTATTCAACTTTGTTATTGAATTTTATAGGTTTATAATTCTCACCTCTATTATATTATAACATGCAGTTTAGTTTTAATTGTTTTGACTAAGGTTATTTATTAAAATACTAATTATAATTTTTAATACTATTTAAAAACCGTTTTTTTTATTATGTTAAAGATATCATTATTTATTAATTAATGTTTCTAATAATATTAGGAATATTATTTTAAAATAGTAAATTACATTTCAAATCTATTAAGTATAGCTATATTTTTATGGCATCTAAAATATTTTATTAGTGTTTAATTTAAAATTAAATGACAAAGTAAAACTATCTAATTTAACAGCTTAATTTTGTACTAACTTATTTATTATTTTTTTTAAATAAAACTATTTTTCTACATAAAATGCAAGATTTTAACTTTTTCAGCATGCTTTTTATTTTACATTCAAATATATTTTCTATTCTTCATAATAATAATAGAGTAAATGATAAAAATCTATGAATTTCAATTAATTATCACTTTCAACATGATTGGCACTAGAAATGGATTTTAATTTTTAATTAAAATTATCATTTTTAGATTAACATTTAGAATTTAATTTTATTGTTTAACATTAATTTAAGTTGAATATCAATAAATAATCTTAAATAAAAATGAAAAAAGAGCAGATAGACTCTTTTATTCTTACATGTGAAAGTTAAATTCTTGGTTCATGATTATTTCAAAGCTTATGGAGTTTAAACTTATATAATTTTTTAAAAAACGAAGATAAGTATAAAAACATTACCAAAATTATTTAGAAGCAATATTTTCTGGAGAAATGTTTCCTTTTCTTAAAAATACAAAAAAATAATAATAATTAATAGTTGTATGAGCAATAAAAAATTTATGCATGTTAAATTAGATTAGAAAATTTTTGAAAATTAATTTTATTCACATAATAGTTTTATTTTATAGAAATATCACTTTTTACTAAAATAATAATTTTTTATTACTATTACTATTAATTAAATATTTTTGTCTTTTATTTTAGATTTAAAAAATAATTATTTTATATTTTGGATTTATATTATTAAAGATTCAAAGAGTCTTTCTTGCGTTAATTAAATCAAATAAATTATATTTTAAAGTTGTAGATCAGGCAGCAATATTATATAAGTTTTAATATAGTTAATTTTTTTAAAATTAAAAGTACAAAATTGTTTTATTAGTTTTTTAACTTAAAATACCAGAATGGCAAAAGAAGATTATTTACTATTTCAAATATTAATTACAGCAAAATAATTGTGTTGAAATAGTAAATAAATATTTCAATAAAAAATAAGCGATTATATAAAAAAAATCAATGAAATTTATTCTGGGATTTATTTTACATTACAAAAAGTGCATTTGTTTTGTTAAAAATATGTGAGCTGTATTTGACTGATGGCCATCTCATATTTATTATTTAAATATTTTTTTGTTTAAATTACTTTATCAATATGTAATTATTAATTAATAATAGTTAAATCCAGCTTCTACTAAAAGCAATAGCGGAAATTAAAAGCTAATTAAAGGGAACAATATTTCTCTAATTTAAATTATCTATATTTGCCTATCTTATAAAAAGTAATGGAGAATTTCTATTGAAATTAGTTATTTTCAAATGAGTTATCTTTTAAATACTTATAAAAATAAAAAATTACATTTTAAGTTAACAAAATTAAAATATTAATAATAATCAAAATAAATTTTTAATATATTTTTATAAATCAAGTTTAAGTCTAGAATCTTGGATATATTTTAGAATTTAATTTCTGCTAATAAATTATTATTTAATAATTAGTTGTATATAAATTTTTACATTCCATTTATTTTGAATAAATAAATTATAAGTTATTTTTGTATATGTGTTAACAATTTAGAGAATTTTTGAATTAAATGATTAATGTAAAAGTGAACATCTTGGTAATATATGCCTCAGATCATATTAATTATACTTTTTAATTAAATATAGTAATTAATAAAATATTTAATATATGATGAATTATAATTAAATAATAAGTAATTAATTATAAAACTAAAAGATATTATTATTATTAATAATCATGTAGAACTTTTAATTTTGAAACGATTCACTATGGATTACGCTTATAAATATATTTGTATTATATAATACCTCAAATTCTCAAAAATATATGTATTTGCGAATAGATAATTAAAATTAGAGTATCACTTATTTGTTTCTTAAATTATTAATAAAAAAAATCAAAATTGGTGAATAATTTCACTACGAAGTTTTTGAAACTTTTAGTTATAAATAGTCTCTTTATATTTCTCCTTAATATTTTTTATTAAAAAAGTTATGATAAAATTATTAACAATATAATATTTAGTAGTAGTATGTATCCAATTATAATTCCACATGTAGTCTTATAAATCTACCTCCAGAGATAATATAACACTTATATTGCAAATTAACTGTATGCTAATAAATCTTGGGGCCAATATCAAAATAAATAAACAATAAAATAACAAAGATAATTAATATAAAAAAATCAAAATGTATTTTTATGAGAAAAATCTAGTTATATTGAAATATTAAAATCTCAAATATCAGATTCTTCTTCTTCATTTACAATTTTTGTTATATATGAAAGATTCATAATTAAAATGAAAAATGACCTTGATTTAATTAAAAATAAAATTTTTATTTTGATCTATAATCTGTCTGGTCATAAAAGGATTAAAATTTACATAATACTTAGTTATTAACTTACAAATAGATTTGATATTATTTATGTTTGATAGTTTGTGATAGGATATAAACTGTTAAGAGATTTATATGATTTTATAGTCTCTAAAATATAGTAAATTTGTTGATTAATAATTAACTACTTATTAAGTTTTTGTGTACATCTAAATCATTGATATATTTATACAAAATTCTCAAATAATTATAAGAGTTTTAGTTTTTATTTTATCTATAACTGAGGGCTTGTTTTATGCGAACTTGGGAATGCTAAATGAGTGTAAGTTGATTTAATTTAGCAAATTTATATGCTTATCTTAGTAGTAAAAATATAAAAGAATATAATTTTGTACTAACCCATATACATAAACAAAATAAATAAAAATTAATAAGAATTTAAAGAAATATTTACATTAAAATAAATAATAATAAAAAATATATAAATTATATTTTAATCACTTGGTTACAATCTCTTATATATCTCAGTTTGTAATATCTTTAATTAAAATCTGATAAATAATTAAAAGGCAGCAGTAATGGTATATTTAAAATTATATATATTAAATAAATTTTTTTAAATGATTTTACTATTATTCACGATAAATCTAAATAGGGAAATAAAATAAAATAAATTAATATACAAATTAAATATGGGATTTTAAAATTTTATATTTTATATTAGATTTTTAATTACATTTTGATTTAAAAGATATATGCTTGGCCCGAAACCCCTTTCCACACTTAAACCCCTAAATTACTCCCATTTAATATAAAATTTGCATATGCAGGTCTAAATCGAAATCCTCAATGACATTCGACTTTATAAACCTCGTAATAATTATAAAATTTCATAAATTTTTCAAAATTTTTTTCTATTATAAATATTAACTTTTTATTATATTTTTTCCAACCCTTTTTACTATATTTTTATTTTGATTTAAACTACTTTAATTAATACGGTTGACTGTTTGGAATTTAATTTGAATAACACTTAGTTTAATAAAAATAAAAGATAAAATAAAATAGGGTTGGATAAAGTAAAATTAAACTTTACTGTTTAACCCGATAGAGTTGCCTATATTTATTTTTAGTGTTATATTCATGTTAATTGACCTTATTCATGTATTTACAGATTTTTAGAAATGTACAATTATTAAAATAAATTAATGGTTCAGTTTTGCCCCAAAATTGCAGATATAGGATTTTCATTTTAAATTTTAACTCTTTACATTTCATATTTTTTTTAAGTTACAATAATTTGATAATAAAGATGTTAATAATCAAAACGAAAAGAATATTGCTTTTCTTAAATTAAATTTTTTAGAATTTCAGTAGGTCTTTAATTATAGTTGTTTTTACTGCTAATGATCTTATTGTTAATTTTAAAAGTCATTATTTATTTATCTTTGAATATTACAGGAAGATATCCTAAGGATACCTAAAGAAATTTACTAAAGATATCTAAATTACTTTTTTTTTTATTCAGAAATTTTCTAATGCAGCGACTAGTTCGATTCCATTGAATTGAAAATGATCGTAAAAGCCTAAAAATGTATACAATAAAATCATTTTTGTTTTAAAAATATTATTTTATTAATACTTAATTTATTATTTAAAAAAATGATAGTTTTTTTAAAAAAATATGAATCTAATTTGATCTAATTATTCCATTACATAATGTATTTTTATCTATCATTAATCTCTCCATTTTTATTCTACTACCTTAATAAAATCAAATATTTATAAAAATATTTTTTAAAAATAAATAAATGATATTTTTATTTATTTTCAAAATATTTTTCCTATTTTTTATAAATTAGTTATTATTTTTATTATTTATTAGTTTATATTATAAATTATTTTTTATGGACTCTGTTCACATGAATAATGAATAATCGAAAGTTATTAGCATTTAAAACCTCAAAACCCTTAATGATATAAATGTTATGGTTCGTATTGAAGTTTTTAGGAGTCGGGGTTATAAATAGGTTTTAATATTAATTTTATACTAAATAAAGCATTTAACTTAATTACTAAAAATTATTGGATCATGTGGTAGAGGTCTAATTTTTATTTTACTCAACCACTATTCTATCTATTCATTTGAATTGTCTCTTAGTGGACTGGCTTGGTTATTACCTACTCTGCCATCTATTTCATTAATAGAAATACTCTTTTTCCCCCTATAAATTTCTTTAACATTTGCTTCGAATTCTTTCTAGCACCTAGTAGAGTAATAATCGTTGCGAGGCATATCGCACTCTATTATTATTGCTGCTAATGCCCACACATCCCACTAAAAGTCTCCATCTCTCCATCTTCTCTTTCTGGATAGAACCCTTGCGTTCCCATTAAAGTTCCAAGCCTTTATACTTCCACTCTTTAGGCTCTGTTGAAATCAATTAATGCTACTCTTATAGGTGAGAAGTTTATCATTATATTTTCTTGCTTCAAATTTCTGTGAACAAACCCTAACTTATGAACCTCTTTAATACCTTATACAGTCTGAGTTGATATTTAACCAAGTTACTTATGATTCCTTTGATCTGTTATGAAATCTCTTAGGATCATTTCATAGAGTGAAAGTCTGAAAGCAACATGATCCTTGGCAAGGAGAATAGCATCAAGCTTGACTAAGTAACTACACTCTTTGAACTTGACTTGGGTTAGTGTTTGATACTCATTTATATATTCCATACAATATTTATCATTAATTAAGAGATAGTTAAAGGTAAAAACCTAGTATTCGTACTGATGATCATTGATCTATCTTATCAAAGTAGTCTTTTAATATAAGGAAGCTGTAGTGTGAATTTGTAAATAACATTTACATTTAGGCTAGAAGTGGAATCTTTTAATAATGTAATTTAATCACAATCTTTTTGAATTTGCTACACATATTATGATTCAATAGCTTGTTCGAACACTACCACTTTCGAAAATTATCTTGCTTTGCTTTTGTTAAGTAACTCCAATTCATCTTCATGCTTTCACTCTCTTTATCTTTTCTTTTGAGCTTTTAAAATTTATTTCCTTTAATCTCTTATTTGATCATTCTGCTTATGGAACTCGAAGCAATTATACTTTAAGTTAATTTTATCGTGCTTCATGTATACAGATGGCTTGACTCTTCTATCTGAGAAGTATAACTCAGTTTTCAAAACCTTCTCCATTTCCTTCATACGGGTTGACCTCCCCTAAGATGCCCATATTAATTATAAATTATTCAGGATATATAATTAAAAATCAATAAATTTAAATTTGAATTTCATTTCTTATATATGTAAACAAGACTGATTAAAAATTCAGAGAAATTAAAAGACCCCTTACACAAGAATTTATTCAAAGACTTAGACGATTTGCATCGTTGCCTGGAGGAGCACTAATGAATACTTAGTAACCCATCTTGATAGATGTAGTAGATTTTTTCCTACCAACGATAGAAGGTACTAAAATTTCATTTTAAGAGCGATACTTTGTCAGGTGATATATGATAAGAGATTTCACAAGACCTTCCTGCTAAGAAGCAGATGTCAAATTAGCAACCTGAAAAAAAATTTTTTTTTACTTTCAATAATCAAAAGGTGATTACTAAAGAAATTATTCGGTTATGGGGTCAAACATATTCCCCCATAAAGTATACTTTCCTATTTTTAGTCTGATAAGTTTTTAACGGTGAGTAATAGTAGCTCACGTACTATACGTGTGCAATCAATAGTTTTAAGTTATGACATGAAATAAATTCACTTTTTTAATATTTAAAAGTTTAGTAAAATAAAAAAAGAATTTCAATTAAAAAAATACCAAATTAGCAATTTATGCACGAATTTGATAAAATTTCTTAATTTTATTATGTTTATCAAACAAGTTTTTATTATTATTATAATTATTTCACTCTTAAATATGTTTCAAGAATGCGAAATAATAATTTGCTAAGTTGACAAAAACTCATCCCCCATATGGGATATACATTTAAATACTTACTCTGATAGGACTTAACCTCCTAAGCAAAGTTTTCAAAAGGACTGATTGTGCCAACTTTTAGTTTTCGAGATAAAAACCTCCCAATGTCAAAAAAATTTATATAAAAACATGAAATTTGGCTTAGAAAAAATTCTGGCATCTTTTGTAAGAACAATTTTATTCGCATAATCTGATAAATTTCAAGGTTTGTTATTTTTAAGATATTCAATATGTTTCTATAAAGAATTCTATTTCCTCTTTGGCTCAGTTCAACTTTTTATTGCTTAAAAAATACAGCTTTCAAGGAGCAAGAGCTAATAGTTAATGGACTCCGTTTTAAGAGAAGTAGTATATATAGTTTATTCTGGTTTGATTTATCTCCTCAATATACATTTCTTAGCCGTATTCTTCTTAAACACTAAATCTATAAACTCTCAATCATAAAAAGACTCCAAAAGCATGCTATTATTGTCTCTCATTTAATTAATAACCCTAAAGCCGATCAAATACCCAACAAATCAAAGGACTTATAAACTTCATTAAGGGGTTTTGGGGTTTTTATTGAGATTTACAAATATTTAATGTTATTTTAAATTAAATTATTAATTTAAAATGTCAAAATTTTTATTTAATTATTTAAATTTAATAAAATTGACAATTCTGAAGGTTTAAACATAGACAAAATATCGATGAAAACAATTTGTATTAACTAAATTATATATAATATAAAATTAAATATTTTAAATCATTAATTTAATTAATAACATCAAATTTAATCTGAAAAAATTAAAAGAAAAAATGAGTTTATTATAAAATTTTAGAATTTATAATTTATAAATTGAAATTTTGAAAAATAAAATTCTTTTCATTTATTTACATTTCATTTATCAAGTTAAATAAAAAATGAAGTTAAGAAATATATAAGATATTATAAATATTTTAAAATTTCATTTTTTAAACTAAATCATTTTAATCAATTTTTAGATTTTTTACATAAAGATATAATTTGATACCTGTATTTTTAAGAATAAAACATTATTTGTACTTTACTATTACTAATATTACAATCTCATTAAAAAGCCTATTTCTCTTTAATTAACATGTTTTAGTAATTATTTGTAGAATTTATTTTGTTTTTTATTTTAGGTTAAAAGAGAAATTAGGCTAAAAAAAGATATAGAAATTATATAAATTTAGGGTATAGTATATTAAAAACTTATTAGATTTTATTCTTTTAATCTCGAATATAGTAAAACTAGTACTTAACTTCTTCGAAAGAATACTTTAACTGTTAAGAATTAAAGCTTGATAGTTTTATAGCTAATTAATTCTCGAACTTGAAATTATCCATGAAAAATTTAAGTTTTCAAGACATATATGTAAAACCCCAGAATTGTATAATAAAGTTTATATTTGCTTCGTCTTTTAGGGTTTGGTACTTTCTTATTTAGGTTTCTTAGAGGTATGTATGCATGTTTAATTACTCCTCTCCTGAAGGTGGCAAATTAATAACACACATTTGATCAAATTTTTGGCAGAATAGAATTAAATGGAAAAACTAGGCATTTTTCACTTTATAAAATAAATGTTGATTGAGAAATTAGCATTTATTATATTATTGCAATTTTATTTTTTAAAAAAAGTATTATAAAATAAGTTTATATAATTATAAAAACAATTGGAATGATCAAAACAACAAACGGACACTACTTCACATAGGTAAAATAGATATATCACTCATTAAGCTATAGGGACATTTTTAAAAATATTAAAAATAGGTGGGAAAGTTTTCTAGCCAGTATGATTATTTTATTAAATTTTTATGAGTTATACAGAAAATTTTAAATCGCTATTTATAACTTATATTGTCTTTAGGATTAGATAAAAATATTTATGAGTTCTAATAAATTAGATTTACTTTTAACTAAAAACAGACATAATGAGATATTTTAAAATTGTAATAATAATAATATAGTTTATGTAAAAAAATATATAAATGTTTAGGAGAAAAAAATAAATAATAATTATAATAAAAATATATCGTGAAAATGAGGAAAGATTAATAAGTTTGGTTAAAGTCCCAATTTTAAATATATAATAGAAAAAAAATATTGTAGAAATACATTTGAATTTGGAAAATTAATTATAATTAAATTAATAATGAATCAAAATCGTGGCAGTTGAAGTTGGCCAATTTGAACGATCTTGGTCTCATTTGATAGAGAATTCAAAATTAGCTGGACTTTACTATTGGCGGTACTATTTTATCGCATCCCTGGAGCGAGATAACTTCACTTTAATTGAATGACTCTAAATTCATTAAATTATACCCTCACATTAAAGTGAAGTTATCTCGCTCCAGGGATGCGATAAAATAGTACCGCCAATAGTAAAGTCCAGCTAATTTGAATTCTATATCAAACAAGCCCAAGATCGTTCAAATTGGCCAACTTCAACTGCCACGATTTTGATTCATTATTAATTTAATTATAATTAATTTTCCAAATTCAAATGTATTTCTACAATAATGAAAGAAATTAGGAACTTTATTTAATATATTTTATCGTTAGCTTTTGTGGGAAACTCTTCCCTCCTAATAATTTATGTATAATGCCTAATTTTTAAATTATAGAATAAATTTTACATTATTATATGTATATTTTTGAACTTAATTATTAACTCTTTTGTAATTTAGATTGTATATTAATTTGAATTAGTGAAAATATAATTTAATATTTTTCTCTTTATTAAATTATTATTGATAAGCTAAAAATTAATTGAAATTTAAAAATTAAATTAAAAAATCAAATGTTTTCAATTATTTAATTTATATGATGTAGTTGAAAACTGAATGTTATGTAAGGTAGTCGAAATATAAGGGGCGTTGTAAATAAGAAATATCCATAAGCAAAACTTGAAGATTAAATAGATTTACAAATTACTGTTTAAGATTAGATTGAGAAATAATATTTCAAATCTATATTTAAATGAAAAAATAAAAAAAAAAGCTATGAATCAAATTTAGAATATTTATAAATTAAAATTGAAGAGATGTAAATTAAAAAAGTTAAAGAAACTTTTTTAGAATTCTAAGAATAAAATTTATTTGAAAATTAAATCAGAAAAAATTGTAAATTAATAAAAATTATGAAAATAAAAATCATTTAATATAAGCCTGCTACTATATATTTGCATCTTTGAATATAATAATTACTATCTATTAATTTGTTTAAATTTATTTAAGCACGATAAAGCTTAACTTCATTTGAAGCATAACTAAACCAGCTCTTAAGTAATTTCCTGAAGTAACGCAATAGGAGTTTTGTCCTTATCTTGCCTTGATTTCTTTTGATTTTTAGGCTTAACCTTAATTTCGTTCCACTTCATTAATTAAATTTGAAATTTATGATTAAAATTAGTTAGTAACTAATACTATATTGCAGTTAAAATAATTAAAGAACCTATTTGACTGTTGATATTACTTCATTTTACCTTGTTTGATACTTTATCAATAATACATTTTGCACTATTTTTACTTTTATTAATAAAATATATCATATCAATTATTGATTGGTTTGATTTTAGAATACTTACTCCTAGAAAACATAATATTTCTAAATGTTAAGATGAAATTAAAATTATAATTAATTTATAATTAATAAAAATTTAAAGCTAAATTCTATTAAGCATTATTTATTTAAATAAATTAATTTAATTAAAAACTTTAAATAAGTACAATTTATTTTATTAAAAATAAAATTGGACACGTGGAGAATTAGTATATTACAGTCTAAAATTTCCATATTGCGGTAAGTAAGTATTAATCCTCACAACAGTATAGGCATATTATTATTTATATATAATTTATATTTTTTTAAAGCAAATTCATCAAACATTTGGATATTTTATTTTAAATAGCTAATCATTTTATATCTACGGATTTAATTGTTTTTGCTAACTTTTTATGAATTTTAGTTAATCTCTACTGAGATTTATTCATTGAAATTCTTTTATTCAATATAGCATGATTACAATTAAACTTTTTTTCATTCATTAAGATTTACTATTTTCATAAAAAGTATAATTTTAAATCATATTTTAACTTAAATTTTCTCACTCATTATTAAGCAAGTATAATCGAAATGTGAAAAATCCAAAATAAAAATATAATTGAAAGTATCGGGTTTTTTCTTTAAATACTAAGATTATTTCGTTCATTAATATTATTAAAAATAATGATAAAAATTAAATATGAGAGTGAACATGATTGAGTAAATGCAGGGACCAGCTCAAACTACAGGTAAGTAGCATTTAAGAGTATTTTAATAGAATTATTAGCTAAATATTGACAATCAGGTTGATAATGAGTTCATTTTTAGGATGTTGATTCAGAGACAGCTGCTTTTCAAACTCTTGTGTGATAATTAAGCTTGCTTCCAGTAGCTGTAATCCTTCGAGAATCGACCACTTATTTTCCTTGGACTCCTCTTCGAGTAACTGCTGATCTCCAGAGTCATGGGCTATATCTCCTAGCAGCTTAGTGAATAGACGAATAGATGGCAAAGTTGATAGTTTTGAGATCTTAAGATGACTTTTGGATGATTTTGAGTGTAACTTAAGAATTCAAGCTTAGTATTCAGCGGAAATCTCTGGGCTCTGTATTCGAAAGTTGCTTAAATATACTACTGCAAGATTAAAAGACTGAAACTGCTTATTCCTTGTTGTAAAATGTAGTGGGTAGCTATATTCTGAAGCTCAAGTGATTCACGAAAATTACAGGTCTAGATTCAATGAGAAAAACATGAATTTGAACCTGGAGCTAAGCTGCTACAATCACTCTTGAGAAGCAGCCGCTTTTTTATTGAAAATATCTAAAGCCATCTCAGCTTCTGCTACTCATTTACTTTGAATGCTCTATGAATTAAGCAGTTATTCCAGCTCCACTTTCTCATTCTAAGTCAAACTACATGGAAATGCATTATAAATATCAAGCAAAATTGTTCTGCTAAACAGAATATGTGGGCTGAAACACCAATGCAAAGTTCACCAATTTATGAATGAGTTGAATAATTACTCGACAACAAAATTCTTTAAAAATGCACTTTAGTTGCTCTTAAAATCTTGTAGATTGATATATATTTTAGTGTAAAATACTTTAAATTTTAAGATTGTTTAAAAGTTAAGTTTAATATGCGAACTAATTTATAAAATATACATGAGCGAGAGGGGGGGAACTGTTCAAACCACTCAAAAAAAATGTGAAAAAATGCAAAAAATTCGCGATATTTTTTAAATATCAGTTTTTAGCTTAAAAAATAACCTGCCATTATTTTGAAAAATGACAATAATGTTTTTATTATATAAAAATATTATATATTTTCAGTTAAAACTTAAAAGGCATTTTTTAAACATGTCATTTTTACTCTAAAAATGTTTTATTCAATTTAACAACTGTAAAATTTAAAATTTTAGAAAAGTAAATTATATTCATAATTTTCAAAAATAATTGGCAGTTATTTTTTTAAGCTAAAACTGATATTTAAAAATATCGAATTTTTGGCATTTTTTCACATTTTTTTTGAGTGTGTTTGGAACAGTTCCCCCCCTCGCTCCATGTATATTTTTAAATTAGTTCGCATATTAAACTTAACTTTTAAACAATCTTAAAATTTAAAGTATTTTACACTAAAATATATATCAATCTACAAGATTTTAAGAGCAACTAAAGTGCATTTTTAAAGAATTTTGTTGTCGAGTAATTATTCAACTCATTCATAAATTGGTGAACTTTGCATTGGTGTTTCAGCCCACATATTCTGTTTAGCAGAACAATTTTGCTTGATATTTATAATGCATTTCCATGTAGTTTGACTTAGAATGAGAAAGTGGAGCTGGAATAACTGCTTAATTCATAGAGCATTCAAAGTAAATGAGTAGCAGAAGCTGAGATGGCTTTAGATATTTTCAATAAAAAAGCGGCTGCTTCTCAAGAGTGATTGTAGCAGCTTAGCTCCAGGTTCAAATTCATGTTTTTCTCATTGAATCTAGACCTGTAATTTTCGTGAATCACTTGAGCTTCAGAATATAGCTACCCACTACATTTTACAACAAGGAATAAGCAGTTTCAGTCTTTTAATCTTGCAGTAGTATATTTAAGCAACTTTCGAATACAGAGCCCAGAGATTTCCGCTGAATACTAAGCTTGAATTCTTAAGTTACACTCAAAATCATCCAAAAGTCATCTTAAGATCTCAAAACTATCAACTTTGCCATCTATTCGTCTATTCACTAAGCTGCTAGGAGATATAGCCCATGACTCTGGAGATCAGCAGTTACTCGAAGAGGAGTCCAAGGAAAATAAGTGGTCGATTCTCGAAGGATTACAGCTACTGGAAGCAAGCTTAATTATCACACAAGAGTTTGAAAAGCAGCTGTCTCTGAATCAACATCCTAAAAATGAACTCATTATCAACCTGATTGTCAATATTTAGCTAATAATTCTATTAAAATACTCTTAAATGCTACTTACCTGTAGTTTGAGCTGGTCCCTGCATTTACTCAATCATGTTCACTCTCATATTTAATTTTTATCATTATTTTTAATAATATTAATGAACGAAATAATCTTAGTATTTAAAGAAAAAACCCGATACTTTTCAATTATATTTTTATTTTGGATTTTTCACATTTCGATTATACTTGCTTAATAATAATTTGCTTGATTCTTATCTCAATTTTAATAAAAGAAAATCTATGTTTGATGGTTTATATTTTTATAAAAAATAATAAATAAATGATAATCATAATTCAATTAGCTTATATAATTATTATAGATGCTATAGTAAATGTTAAAAAAATTTTGTAAATGATTAACAATAACCCACATGTAACTTTTCCCTACCTCTTATTTTAACACACTTGAGAATATTGCTTAAAGATGCGAAGCCTGTAAATATAATGCTTGACTTTATACAAATCAATATAAAGTAATATATTTAAATAGATTATTGAGTGTTTAAGCATCTAGACCTTATAATATTATAAGCACTCCTGAATCCTATTTAAAGAGTGATTAATGTAGAAATTACGATATTTAATGGAATATCTTAGTCTATTATTAAAATTATAATAGAATAGTATAAAATAGAATTTATGAAAAGATAAATATATCTGTATTGGAAAGAAATATTCAAAAAATAAAATACAGCAGTATCTTGACTAAAATAAGATAAAAGGAAATCTTAAGATTGTATTGACAAAAGAGATTCTAAGAAATGTCATTTATAATTATAAAAAATTTCAGAGATAATGATGAAAAGGAATGGTAGTGGAATCGAAGGAAGGGTGTCTGAAGAAATAGTACATACAATACATAATACTATAAATTTGAGAAACTTTTATTTTGTTTATTTATTAATATATAAAAAAATAATTATTAAAAATAAATAAAGCACAAGACGCGGATATTGTTAGACCAATAATTTTTTATTTATTATTATAAAACCTTATGCAAAATATTATTTATCATAATTATATTTTGCAATACTCCTCCATACGATTTTAATTTTATTAATGAAATGAAATTTAAATTAAGTTATACAATTAAATTCAAAATATAAAATTTAATTTATTTAAAAATTTTTTTTAATTATAAATTTCAATCATACTTATAAAGACTAATAAAAATTCTGTATGATTTTCACATTAAAATTAAATTATTTGTAGTTGAACAATTATTTTTCATATTTAAATTCTATTAAATTAACTTGATTATGATTAAAATTTATTTATTAAATGAAGCATAAACAATATAGTAGTTCACTATGAATTAATGCAATACAAACCATTCAAATTTTTAAATATTTATATAATAAAATTAAACACTTTACTTTCCTTAATAGTTTAATTTTAACATCAATTTGTAAATATGTTATGCATATTCTAATAATAAAAAAAAAGAGTTCTTAATATGTATAAAAAATCAAACATAAATCTAATTAAATCAATATAGAAGCCTAGAATATTCATTTTTTCTAGAATAAAATTTTTATAATTTCTATTCTTTTTATTAATTATATCAATATTATAATTTTAATTATTAATAGTTTATAAAAAATAAAAAGGATTGGAAACCAGTAATTTTAAATAAATATAAAATAAATAAATATAAAATAAATAAATAAAAAATAAAATAAAAATATTATAATAATTTACAACTAAATTATGGAGAAAAAAAATTAAAAAAGAATTAATATTTTGTAATTTAATAGAAAATAAACTCTGCTTTATTTATTTTATGTATAGATTATTTTTGAAATAGTTCAAAAGAAATTCATTTCACTATGTTGGTCTTATTCAAGTTATTCAAAAATTCATCATAAAATCAAAGCATAAGAATTAATGCAATTTCTAATTTATAATTAAAAATATTCTTTAAATCTTGAATTTTTATTAATAAATTTAAATGATTAATACTAAATATTATGTATTATTTTTATTTTATTGGCTCCCAATCTAACCCCAATAATCAAAACCTATAACCCCTTTTATAAAACTTTATTGTGATTTATTAAGTATATTTTATGTCTTGTTGCAATTAGTAGATAAAACGAGTTTTTAAATAAATTTAAAGTATATTTAATGAAAATTAATAAGGTATAATCAAATTAATATTAGTAGATTTAGTGTGTCAACAAGAATAGGGTAGTAGTCATGAGAAAGAGAGACTACTTTATTATCAATTTAGAATCTATTATTTTAGAAAAAGTGAGGCTAACTTTTTTTATGTAAAAAGTTGCCGTTGAATAATTCTTGAGATTTTTCCTCCTCAACAAGCCAAACAATAAGATTTTAAGTATTAGTGGATTTATGTAAACTATTGCACTTAACTAAAAGATTAAATGAGAAATTAAAATCAGAAATTCAGAAGAAGTTATTTAAATAATCACATAAGTTCTTCCTATAGAGTAATGAATGAGAAAATAATGAAACTCTTCTTAAGTATATGGATTAGTTCTTTGAATAGATTGAGTATGATGCAAAAAAACAAAAGAATAATTTATTATTTTTATTATCTCCTTCTGACTTTATAATATTAATTTCCGTTCAGCATTAAATAATTAATAATTATACTATTTATAAGATGCAATATTAAATAAAGCTGTTAATACTAACCCAGCATTATCAAGAGTGAGATAACTTAATGTTATTATTAAAGCCCTTGCATTTTATCATAATTTAATGTGAATCATTATATAAATAAAAGTTTAAATTAATCACGTTTACCCTTCTTAACATTCTTGAATTAGTACCATTTCTCCTGTAAAATATTTATTTACCTAGTTAATGGTGAGATACGGATATCTATATCAGTAAACCTACGATGAAATATACTAACCAAAACTTTAAAATTTAGAATCCCATAGGTAGTAAATATGTGATTGAGAGATTATTTATTTTCATGCTTAATGATTTTAAGATCCGTTTTTGAAATTATAAAAAGCTATCAAGCATTAATATCTAACAATTGAGAACATTAATAAAGAAGATTTGCTGTATCTGCATTATTGAGCATTTGCTTGACCTAGTCTACATCAGAACTCTTCCAATACTTAAGTTTTAGCAATAAATCTAAATGTTTTTTCATCATTAATAGACATTAAATATCGCTGATATTATTTTCTCATTTTGCAGATTAATCTAATATCTTAATTAAAGCCAATTAGTCTTAAACAATACCCTAAAAATTAAATCACTAAAAAATTATATTAAGAGGATTTAGGGTTTTAATTTTTCATATTATTATATGTTAATTTGTTTATAATATTATTATTCAAGAATAAAAATGTTTTATTTTAATTTTTTCCAAAAGGAAAATTTATTTGTAAATTTCTATGAATACAAATTTATAAAAAAATAATTATAATAAATTGCAAACCAAATCTTGAATAAAGATAATATCTCAAATTTCAATTATTTTTAAAATATTTTTTAAAATGTAAAAACATGAAAGAAAGAAATATGTAAATCTTTTTCAAATTCAATATTTGAATGGTACTTTTTTAAGAGACTAGTAAGGTTATTCTAAAAGTAAATAAGGATATATTAATTTTTAAAAATATTAAATTTTTGAACTTAGATTTTAATTCAAATCATGAGGCAGAAGTCATTGAATTTTTTTATTTTTAATGTTTAAAAATAAAATTATTACAGTTAAAAAAAATTATAATAAGTTTTTAATCTTAAGTGGTGTGTTTGAAAACATAATAAATATAAAAGTTAATTATTTGACTAAAGCAAGTAAATAATTTCATAAAAGAGCTTTATAATTTTAATAATGAAAAGAAATGAAGTTATTGATGATTCATATATGCATCTGTAATTACTATTTATGAAATTCTACGATATAATTATATGAAGAATTGCGAAATATAAGAAAATATTAGAGTCCTAAAAGCTATCATTAATCTTAAGTTTAAAATTTCCTAACAAAACTTTTGGGGGGAGAAATTTCCTGTCAAGATTTATGATAAAATTTAAATTTTAGGGAAGTTTCCTGTCAAGAAAATTTTATTTTTTTTATTTTACTTTTTTGCAATTATAATTTTGGACAACTATAAATATTTTTGATGATTTTCACTAACTTGTGATTAGAGGAATTTTTATTCTACCATTCATGAAGTTTTACAAGATCTACTTCATATTGACCAATATTTTCATAATTTATATCTTATTATTTTCTATTAATTTTTCCAAATTTTTAGTAAAAATTACAATAAATAATAATCATACTATATCTAAAATTATGAAATTGGATATAATTGCAATTTTTTTTCTTCAACTCTTAAAGTATGTTTAACTTATCCTCTATCCATTTAATGAGGTAAAAATTTTGAATTAAAATATTTTATATTTAATTAATAAAGAATTATATTTTAAAAAATTTACTTGACAGGAAACTTCCCCCCCCAAACTTTTTTATTCAATTATTATTGGGACCGAATTATTATTTTAAAACGATCTTTAAATTCTCCAAACTCTTTAAGTTAAAAATTAGTGACCGTTTAAGATTATAGTTTTTTGTAGCTACAGTAATTTCTTATAAAATAAAAAATTTATATTAAATTAAAATATTTATTTTTAAACTTATTCGGTCTATAAAATTTGCTCAATATTAAAATATTCATATATAATTTATATTTTAAGATTTCAGTTTATAATGGTACAATTTCTGTTAGAAGTTATGGAAGTGGGAGATATAGATAAATTAAAATTAAATCATAATTAAAACATTATTAAATTCACTTATTGACCAATTTTATATAAATAAATATAATTTTAATCTTAATAATATACATTATTAATTTATTTGAAATTAATAAATAAAAAATAATTTATTAATTTCTTTTTATTATTATAACAATGTTTTTGATCTAAGAAATTAAATTAAGATATATTATTAAAGATTAAAATTAATATAACCATAGTGATTCTATAATTTAAAATTGTTGATAGAGCTTAATGAGTAATCGCAAATATTCTAAGAACTAAATGAACTTAATCAAACATTTTAACTATCTGCAGAGTAAACTAAATTAACAAAAGCAAATTCTATTATGTTTAAAAATGAGATATTTTAATAAACAAAAAATCCTTCATTGCAATTTTTCTTTTCTAAATCATAGAAATTATTGAAGCAATATATTCGGTTTGTAAAATTTAATTTCATTATTTAATAATTCTCTTAAATTATGTTTTTTGTAAAAATAACAAGCATCCTTCAAATATTACTTTCAATTAATAGTTCATTAATATTAAATATTGGTTGAAGATACTATAATAAATTTATTTCAAATTTCAAGGAAAAAAATAAATTTTACTGCAATATGCAATTAAAAATAATCATTTTATAATATAATCAAGAATTATTGCTTGCAAATGAACAGAACAGCTAAAATCTCGGGATCTGTTACTGAATTGATTTTGTTCAAATTATGGGTATCTTTTGGATTTTAACTGCTTTAATATTTATTTAAAGTTAATTTAATTCATTTTTTTAAATTAATCTATACCTACAATACTCAACAATAATTTTAATAAGCCATATTTTTAATTTAATTTAATTTAATTCTTAATTAAATATAATTTTTACCTAAATACATTGATTGAAATTTGTTATAGAATGATAACTTTTCCATAATATAATATAATATATAACTCCTATTATATTAAGTATGCACAGTTGATTGTACTCCAATCAGTCTAAAAATTAATTGCATTCTATCAATATTTAAATTATTTTGTTAGATAATGATGTTCTTGAAAAAATCCGGCAGTAGTATGATGACTTCCCATATAGAAATAAAGTAAGAATAATAAAAATTTTTGAATTTAAATTAAAATTTATTGCTATTTAATAATTAAAATTATTTATATTGGTTCATATAATTCACCTAAATGAATTATAACTATTTAAATACTAACAATTAGTAGAAATTGTCTATATTATAAAATTTAATAATTCTTTATGTTAAATTATAAGAATATAAAAAAATATTTTGACTTACATATGGTATAATTAATTTGATACAAATATTAAAATATAATTGACATATTTTATTTAGTTTGTTCAAAATCGAGTGTATCTCAATTGAAAAATTTAATCAAGTTACTTTGTTTTTAACAAATTCCTTGAATATGAAA
>ARYC01001835.1:0-41645 GCA_000711775.1 Oxytricha trifallax
AATGATGTTATTCGTAATACATTTAGCAATTGAGTACCGAGGACTACTGAGGAGAATCTTTCTTTGAAAAATCATTTTTTTAACTTTATTTTATAGGAGATCAGAGCGAGAATCAACCAGGAGTAAGTACGGGGAAAATTGAGCAATTTCTAGTAAGTTTAATCAAACAATCTCTTTCTATAATTAAACTTCCTTTTTAATCTTTTATAGGTCCTAGATCAATAAATATCAAATGCGCAGAATTTGTTGTAGAGCTCTCTGGGATTATATTAAAATAGATAGGGAACTAGGGATTTAGGATTTTAGGTTTAGACTGCTGATTTATTCTGAGTTTTATTCTTCCTATTGCATTTGCCTTTGATTTTAAAGTAAAATTATTTTATATCGAATGTTTGATAATGCTATGTCTTCATCTTTAGGGCTAGGTGATCAATATTTTTGAATTTTATTGGATCATGTAGTTTAAATTGGAGAGGTTTTTGTTATTAAGATTTATTGATATTTAAATTATTAACTTTTTATAAGTTATTATAAATCACTCTTTTAGTGCAACCGGATTTAAGGTCAATTTAATCATATAGTTTTAATTTAACTTTGATTAGCGTTTAGGGAATTTTAAGTTTAATTACTTGGATTATTATGTAAAGTGTTTACTTATAGATGGTGTAAATTTACCCATCGTAGTTTTTTTAATTACTCTAAATTCTTATTCACTCAATATTTTTAACTCACACAGTAAAACTCACAGATCCAACAAAATCTTAGGGCTCTGGCATTTCATGCGATGTCAACTGCTTCCACATTTCTTCATCATACTTATTCACAGTCTTTCTGTATTCTCCCTTGATTTAGCTATAAATTGCGCGTAAGCGATAGTTTGAATAGTGTAATAGTATTGCTTACTCTACCTGTATAAGACTGTCGTTATCAAAGCTGAAGAACCAACCGTCTGAAGGATCGTCAGGATCAAGATTAATATACTATTAGTGCATGTGTGGATCCTCCTTCTTGAATGGGTATATCCATACGTTATGATAGTCACACCACTTATAGGTTACCACCACAATTGGTTCACTCTGCGCAACCTCCAGAAGTACAACGTTTGAAAATCCACTTTGAGGATCCACCTGGAACTGAAAGTTCGCTTGAAGCGTTCATCGATCACCTATACTTGGGAACCATTACTTATGTTGAAAATCTTGCCTTGTAAATCTCCACGATGTATTCACCAGGTGCATGAGCAGAGTGCTTGAAGGTGAAGCAGTGCTGCTTCGTAAGTTTGCTTGACTTCATTCTTAAGTTTTATTATAGAATTATATGATTATTACTTAATAATAAATATAAAGAACTCATTTAAGTATTAAAGACTATATATTTTACTGATAAGGCTGCGCTTCATTATTACTTGAAGCTCAAACTATACTACCCTTAGTTGTGAACAGGCGCTGAGTTGATCAACCAAGCTCTTAAGCTTAAGCAGGTCTATACCTAAAGTTCATGACTTTTATCACAATCGGATAAGTTCTTAGTTGTCTCCCTTGTACAGGCCCTCAATCTGAATTGTTCTGATGGTGTGAAAGGCAAGTTGGATGCCGAACACGATTCTGTACTACTCCAGCGATTCACCCATGATTTTTGAAGGACTTGAGTGAGAGAGATCATATCCTGTTTAAAGAACCATTTTTTTTAGCATCATACTATAGTTGAAATAGCAGAGCATGCTGTTATTGTTGTTGCTACTCTGCTGCTTATAAAATTTCAATAACTAATGCTATTCAGTTAGACAACTGCCTTTGCTATACCATTAATGGTTTTAATCACTACTATACCTACTCTTGCCATATTTTGGTCATTATTAATATTGATCATTATATTCATATCTCAATAATAAATTATACTAATACTATTGATTATTATATTAATTTCTAATATATTAAATATGAAAACAACTAAGTAATCATAAAATTCAAGCAATCACTCTGAAATGCATTCGCAGTCTTAGTAAGAATAATCGCTCACCTCAATCGTCAGCGACGATCATCTTAGCCAGCACTCCTTTGAAAGCATTAAGTAGAGTTGAGTCAAGATTCATGACAAGCAAATCATAAAGTGGGGACCTGTAATTTTGGGGAAGAATTTCGTTCAAGTGGTTGCACCAGCTAAGTATTCGTATAATACGGGAGGTCTCCTCAACTCTGGTGAAGTTCCTCCTCAAGTAGATTCTTTATAAGGAGGTTTGATCATAAAGATGCCATTGGAAGGTATAGATTCTTACTTAAAGGACGTGATTGATATCAAGAGTATGCATGACGATGATTCACTGTGTCAATTTCTGGAGCAGTTCTTGAGTCAATTTCGCAATTCAAAGTTGGTAAGTAGAATAATCTAAAATTTAAGTATCACTCTAATATAATGCTAATTTAGAAACCCCAGTCGATTTAAGAAGGATAGCCAGTGCAGTTGATATAAACAGGTTTAATCTCTTTTATACAGAATAGAATTTAGTTAAACCGTGGATTACCTAAGGATTGTAATCCATACCTAAAACCTTGAGATGCCAAGCTTGCCCATAAACGATTAGAGATAGTAAGAATGTATATGGAAGATTAGTTGAAGCCAAAGTAAATTTCGAAGAAGTTGCGAGTGACAGCAGAGTTTGTATCAAGAACTGTTGAGAAATTTAAGCATGAGATGTAAAATAGCGTATTCCAACTTTAAGAACCAAAAAAACCTGGCAAGAGGAGGGAGTGAGATAATGAGCAGCTGGTTGCTGCAGTTGGCGAGTGCATAGAAGAAGGTTGGGATTTATCAGTGCACTGGAAGAAATATTCAAAATCGATTGCAAGAAATGAAGACAAGCTCGCCATCAAAGTATCCATTCAAAGTGCCTTGCATCTCAACGATTCACAAAATTCTCAAGGAGCAGTTTCATCTGAAGTTTGGCAAGACAGAGGCAGCGAATGTAAAATATAGAGATCCTGCTTATAACAGCAAACGCTTATGGGTGAGTCGACTGCTATCATAGTTTCTAAGAGAGGATGCAGTAATTTTATCAGTGGATGAAAGCAACTTCAGGTCTGACTACTTGCCTCCTAAGCAGTGGGCTCTCAATTAGAAGAGTATTCTGGGTAAGAGTAAGAATAAAGTTACCAAATCGAATGCAGTCAAGAAGTATAGTAGAATCATCGCAGGCGATAAGGAGTTGCAGTATGGAGGGGATGCTGCTTGGAAAGCAGTCGAATGGTGAATATTCTTAGAAATCATCTTATTCATTGGATGCAGTTTCATCTATATGATCAAACGATTTACCTGCTTAAAATGTTTTTAAAGGTATCAATCTGTAAGCTAGTGCAAAGGATTCGTAATCATCCAAACTTCATTCAATAATGTAGAGTAAAGCTAAGCCAATTTCAAAACCCCATTCTAGTACCAGTACTTTAAATTAGTTGGCTAAACAATCGATTTTGAAGAAATCATAGAAATCATCAAGCAGCTCTATAGTAAGTTATTCCTAAATAATATTGATTTGCTATTACACAGAAGGCAGGCATTTTACAAACTCCACTCGCTAGAATTTGAAAGCAAAGTAGTAACTAAAGTACGATCTATCCCCCATACTTGAAGTTGAAGACACTCCCAAAAACCAATCGAGTACTTTGAAGAAATTCAGAAATTTGAAGTTGCAGAGCACTGCAAAGAAAGTCACTTCAGATGATGAGCAGATCAAACGAATTCATTCAGGGCTCACGCCATTGATTGAAAAGGTGTCAAAATTAAAACTGTAATCAACTTTAAAGAAATCAAGCAGTTCGCTATTGAGTTAGAGATAGAGAGAAGTTGTTCAGCTAACTCCAAGAAAGCTGTCGCTATCAGTTTTGAGCAGCTCGAATATTGATGAGAGTAAGTATACAAAAGAGAATTTGAAGGTTGATGGTTGTTGCATGATCATAGTATCTGATAAAATCGTTCTGTTCTTGATAATGCCAAACTATCATACTCAGCTTAGTTTAGCGATTACTTATCTTTGATAACTTCAAAAATGAGAGAGATGCAAGTTGAGATGTGAACTCTGGGAATAATACTATGATTAGAACTACCATGGTAGATGAAGATACCCTGAAAATATCTCTTGGATTGCATGGTTCCGCGCTGAGGTTGTATGGCTCCAGGTTGTATGGTTCCTAGTTGTATGGATCCGAGTTGTATAGATCCATGTTGTATGGCTCCACCCTTAAGTTGCATGGTTCCACCCTTGAGTTGTATGGTTCCAGTTCTCACAAATTCAACAAGTCTCATTTCAAACCACTAATCATGATGCAAACTTCCATCAAACTTCTAAGATTATAATTCAACTACCGTCCTAAAACCAAATTAACTTTACTAATAGATGACCCATCACAAAATCATAACCAATAAGAAGAATCCAAAGAATGTGATAAACCCTGTGCATATATTCCAGATCAAAGTCAGATTAATCTCAATTATAAGCCAATCTCTCAGTATCGATAGGAAATGCTCTCCAATTTAGGCGATTATGGTTTGAGAGCAAGACAATTGTCGATTGCAAAGTAAACAGAGAAGAGATAACAGTACTCTATGGGTTTGATAGCAGCGATAGCAGTTGATAGAGTGATATCCACTCAAATAATTGAAGGAGCATTCGATTCATTGCTATCGAAAACTTTATATATCAGACGCTGAGAAGTATAAGAACTGACAAAGATCTATGCAACAAGAAGGTGGTGCTTTTAATGGATAATGCCATAATTCACAAGTATTCTGAGATGCTTGCGACTGCTCGTCGCTTCAAAGTCAACGTACTCTTCAACGCAGAATACTCGCCCTGGCTCAACCCAATCGAACAGTTGTTTGCAGACATCAAGAAGAACCTCAAGCAGAGAACATCAACAGCAAGTAAGCATACTCTCATAACAAACTTATAGAGTGCAGCTGGTCAAGCGCATCCAAGAAATAATAAAAAAATGAGCGAGAATGATGTTCGAGGACTATGGGCATTCAGTATCAAGAAATGGATACATACTCTGAGGTATGGCTTTGTATGAGATTCTACTCAAAACAAGAATTGCATCATACATTGAAATTTCTATAAACGCTTATACCTAATGCATTGTCATTTTTACTGCTTATACTATTACTGCTGCTCTTACTCCTGTTATTAATACTGTACATAAAATCAATCTATAAATGCATGTGTATTACTCGAAATCGCAGTTTGCATAAGTCTGCTCATACAAGTGTGAATTCTTAAAGAGTGGCATCAAATTCTGTACAATCTAACGCTATATACCAAAATACTATACACTCAAGTTGAACACCAGAGGAGTTGAACAACATAGGCTATAATTGAACAAAAATTGGTTAAAAATCAGATATTTCAAGAATTAAATGGGTTAGTGAGAGAGGAGATGCACTGAGCATCATGCTATCCAATTTGATAGAAATTCAGCAAAAAACTAGCAAATTCGCAACTTCCGCTCGATTTTTTTGACCAGCTAAGATTTGCAGGTACAGCTGCAGTATTGAGCATAATGACCACATAAACATAAACAAATTTGACCAGCAACAACGATTTTCAAGATTTTTGACCACCCTAATCTAAATTTGGCTTGGTCACCGCATATTTTCGAAAAATGACTCATAATACCAAATTCAGACTAAGAACTGCGATTTTTTGAGATTTTGACCACTACTCTGGTCATTTTGGTTTAAACTATGCACTCTGGTCATTTTTGGTGGAAATCTCAGCTTTGACCACTATTCTGGACACTTGAGGTTATCAATGCACTTTGGCCACTTTTTTGACCACTCTGCTCAAATGGGGGAGACAAACATACAAATTCAGAAATTTTGACCACGAATAGCAAAGTTGGTCATTTTGACAGAAAATATAGAATTTGGTCACTTTATATATGTTCCTAATGATGCATAACGATTGTCACACAAAATCCTAATAAAAGTTGTCAATTCAGTTAAAAATATAGCAAAGTGACTACTTTTCGCATATAAGAAAAAACGTAGAGTAAATGAGCAGTAATTAAATATATAATTAAATTTGAATTTTTATTTTTGCATTTCCCCGATTCAATTGTATTTATCAATTATTAATTAAATTTAATTTAATTTTCCCATTTATAATTTAGTCCTTTAACATCAATTATTATGCAAAAATCATTAATTTATAACTAGATACATTTTACTTTAGTATTATAAGATTATGTAATAGTTGAATGAAAATTCAATAAATCTTTTAAATAAAATTTCACTATTTTAAAAAACTTCTAGATTAAATATCCATACAAGATGCTGCTTGTTAATTTGATATAGAATTTCACTCAAATAATTGAATTTTTTTAATTATAATTGCTATAGTTTCACTATTGAAGTCTTGATTATGAGGCATTAACTTTGAGAAAGGTTTAAATTAACTTTGTAAATTATTATATTATAAATTTTTTACTTTGTTATAAGTTCTCCAATATTTTAGAAAATAAGTAAAATTACTAAATATATCACATTTAGATATTAATAAAATTAATGATAAATATTTTTAGTTTTTAATCTAAGTTAACTAAATCAAGCTCCATGTAAAACAATGTATTTTATAAATTTTTGACTCCTCTATTTGATTTTCAATAAATAAATAATACTTAGTTTAATTCCATAAAATTTATAGATATTTAATTTCTAGAATATTCTATTGCTAAAAAATAATATTAATATTCTTTAATTTAACCCTTCATATCAGTTTTTTATTTAATCAATATCTCTTTATATTTTAAGTAAAACTTATAATCCTGAATATGATATTGAATAATTAATAATATATAATGCCATTAAATTATAATCTTATGCAGGAAAGTAAATATAAAGTTTTCATATATAAAAATAATAATAATTAATTCAAGGTACATTTTATAATATTAACTGAATAAATAAATGAATTAAATAAAATGTATTCTACATTTATTTTTATTAATTATTCAATTCAAATATAGAATTATTTAGTATGCACTCTAATTTATTACTCTTCGCTTTAAAGTGTTATTATAAAATCCTTTTTTTGTGATATTGAGCTCCCTTATCTCTTTATTATGGAAACTTTGTAATCGTAATCTAGTAATTTAAATTATGACTAAATTATTTCCATTATTTAACTTATATTAAGCCATTCCTCAACATCTACAAATTATTTGATAATATTATAACTTTTATCAAAACTTTTGTAGCCATATTATTATACAAAGGGAAGTATATTATTCATAAGATTATTATCAAAAAATAGATATTCATCTGCAAAAAGTGTTATATTTGGTAAATTATATTCAATTATTTCGATTAATTTGAATATGTTAAATTCGATTTACTTGTCTAATTTGATTATTAAATTACATTAAAGTAATTACTCTTGATACTAAGAAATTACTTCAATAGTTTGGCATAATAAAAAGAAATTTTTGAACTCTAACTACAATGATTTTACTTAATTGAGATTATTTTTAGAATTATTGATTTCAAGAAATTCTTTAATGCAATAAGAATAATTTTCATCAAAATACTCTTGTTTAACTGTAAAATATTGAATATTCTTAAAGTCATTAAAGAATAGCATCCTATTACAAATGGAAATATTTTTCAATGTTAAATGTTTTGAATTTCTAAAGAATTACAGAAAACTTAATTAAGCTTCTGAGTTATTTAAAGACAATTAGCCACGAAACTACAATCCATCAAATTAATGTTAAATTAAATAACTATTAAATTCGAGTTCCATTCCTTATTTGAAATGTTGATGGGCTTCAATATAAGATTCCTGAAATAGTATTTTAATTTTTGTAATTTTATCCATTATTTATGCTTCTTAAACACATAGTAAGAACTTTACAAATTTATTCATTTAATATTCATCTAGTTAATTTAGCTTTGTTTTTATTTGAATTTACTTTGGTAATTGTAATAAATAAATAAATTTATCAATATTTTTTGGTAATGATGCCTGAAAATACAATCTTAAAATTGATTATTCATATTATGTTATGTAATTTTGTACAAAAATGCATAGTTATCTATCCTTCTTTGAAATTTTAGAAATTTTATAGGCTAATTCATTTACACTTAAAAAGGTATAAATCAAAATTCTGCAGTTTAGTAGCATAGCTTAATAATAATTTTTTTTTAATTATAAATTTACGGATTTATATTTATCATAAATTATGAATGTTATGAATATTTAAAGGGATAGTCAATAAAATACTCATTCAATTTTTTTAAGTTTAATTTCGTTATTATATAGTTATATTATGCATTTTAATAAATTTATTATAAAAAATTTTGTTGTTAGATTTAACTATTAAAAGTTAAATTAAACTAATTTTTTTCGAATAAAAAAAGCATGATTCGTGATATAAAATTATATATTATATTTATAATTAATAATTTGAAATTAAATATATTATAAGATAATTAATTTTTACTCTCTTGCTTTTAATCTTTAATCAGATTTATATTAATTGCTATGATATATTTTTGTTCATAATACTATGATAGAATACTAAAAAAGTCTAATGAATAATAATTCATTTTTTTTAGTTCTTAAACATTTTTTTTTTGCTATTAAATTTTTATTTTAATGTTTTCTAAAAAAGATATTTCAAAAATTTTTGGTTTATAATTGTAATCACATTATTTTAAACTCATATAATAATTTATCATCGAATATATATATATATATATTAAATGATCAAATATTATTAATAAAATTCATTATCATTTGTGTACATTTCAACGATGCTTATTTAAAATATTATAAATATTATACTAAACTTTAAAAGTTTCGAGTTATTTTTTATAAAAATTTACAATGAGAATATTATATTAAATTTATATAATTTTATTTTTTTCTCTAAGAAATTGATAACAACTATTTTATATTAGTAAATATTTGAGGGAAATAGTGCAAATAGGATTAATTTATTGATTTTTTCATGTATATTAAAAGGTAATATAGTTTTTTATTATAAATTATTGAGATGTACATTTGATTTATTAAAAGATGTTATTTTTACACATATTATGATAGTCTTTAACGATATTTTTTATTTTAATTTCAATGACATATCATTAAGCTATATTTAAATTATTAAATAATTTAATTACTACTGTAATTTATGAATAAAATAATCTAAATTTTTAAGTTAAGCTTATTAAAAACAGAAAAACATTCACCCTTAATTTATAATTATTCCAATATGTTTAGTTTTTAATTGAAAATACCTATTTTAATTTTTATCTAAAATTTCAATTGAGTTTTAATATTGATAGTCAACTCAAAAGTCATATTCATTGCCAAAACATTCTCAAAAGATTAAAACATTCCCAAAAATTTTAAAAATTAATCCAGTACATTTTACATATAAGTTGTTGCCTCATCAATTTAAATAGAATTGCATTTTGAGTAAAAATTAATAGAATTCTAATTCATCATTAATTTAAGTTGTATAAAGTTTATGCAAGATAAGACCTTTTACCGTGAGTGATTTATAAATTTAAATTTTTTTATATTAATGAGCTAAATTAAATCGTCTATTGTGAATTTGATATTATATTCAAATTTCAATTCTACATTGCATAATTAATATCAAAGTATCTTTATAAAAGTAAGCAATCAATTATTATTCTAATATCTTTCATAATGTAAAGATATAATTTAGGATTTAGCTGTATTTTATATTGTCATTTTACCTTAATTAAATTTATATGGATCTTTGGCTATAAACATATGCTAAAGTAAAATATGATAAATTGAAAAGCTAAATGAGTAAGTTTAGAATCAATGATCTAAAAATATTATTGAATCTTGTAAAAAGTATTGCTCAGACTTTACATTTTTACATTTATTTTAGTTGCATTTTTGAATAATATTAGCATGTATGGGGTTTTAAAAAAGGAATTCTTAATAAATATGCATTAAATTTTAATACCATAGTGAGAAGTTTTGACATAAAAAGTTAACTGTAATTTCCATTGCTCAATGAAGATTTATTTATATATTTTTCAAAGTTTTAAAAACTCGCAATTTTTGAAAACAATATTTTTAATAGTTTTTAATTCATAATTTGTCTAAATTTCCATCATTTATGTTATAAATTCTATAATTTTACATTTTTTATTTAATCCTATTATGCTTGTATTTATATTATTTTATATATTCAGTGCTTGTTATATTTCTTCAATAATTGGCATGTTCTAATTAAATACTACATTAATTTAGTGATTTTCATTGAAATCACTATAATAGTAAACGGATTAAGTTAATTTTCTGTCTCACTTTGATAACTTTGAAATTACTTTTAAGACATTAATTTTGGTAATGTAGCTATAAACTACTAACTTGCATGTACTAATATTCATTGATATTTGTTTCATACTGTTTGATTTTATATATAATTTAAATTTGAATAAATTTAATGAAATATTAATAATTTTCTTTGATCATGTTAAATATTCAAGTTTCAATCAAATATCTCAAATTATTAAATTAAAATTCCTTAAGATAAATAATTAAAATTATTGCTTTAATATATTATGGAGATAAAATATTAATTAATAATTTATTAAGTGAGATTTAAAAGAATGTAAATAGATATTTGTTAATGTTCTATTAAAAAATAATTTATTTTATAATAATTTTGCAGATTAATTAATTTAAAGTGAAAAACAAAAATCAGAAGATTTCATAAAACTATTTTTAGGCTATAATAATCACATATCATTTTATAATATGACAATATTCTAAGCTACTACACCAAAATTCCTTAATGAATTATTTTCGTAAAGTCCGAATATAAACTGCTCTTTTTCACGTAATATCCCTGATTTAACCTTCTTATTTCCAATAAGTTATTAATATTAGTCCAGTTTATCTTACAAGTACTATGTTGATTCTACTAGTTAATTGAAAATGCAATTCTTAAAAATAAATCTTGGAATTGCATATTCGCCATTAATTGAAAAGAGTTTATTCAAAATAAAAGCATCTGCTTCAATTATAAAGTTTATTGATTTCATTTAAACAAATTCATATAAATTTTCTATCGAAAAAATTGTTCGCCTCTTTCCTATTAGGCGTATTTTGCATATTTATATATTTGAATTGTACAAAAATGCCTAATTCTTTAAAACATTATAGAAAGAAGAATAAAATTTTGTTTCTCTAACTTTAATACTTATGTCATACTTTCCAATATTATTTTTCTGTCTCTATTATAATAATGTTAAAATTAATTACTCAAGTAAACATGTTTAATCAGAAAAATAGTAGCAATCAACTTTTTAAAATATCATTGCAATTTGTAAAAAGCTTTTTCGGGAATTAACCTTGGCGTTTTTAATTTTTAATTTATTTGAGTTCTTGAATAACTGCAATACTCCAATATTGCTAAAAGTACAATTTATAATCTGCATGAATCCATAAAATTGTAATCCTTCTTATAATAATGCTTATATTTTTTAATGAAAATCAACTCTTTCACTTGATAATTATTGGCTTTTATATTCATTTAACGCTAAGAATTCACAATCACTTAAGTGAATAATTTTGGTGTTTTTCAATGAATATTTCTCTTGAATTTGAATCAGTAATGTGATAAGCTTTGTCATATTCCATTGTTTATTTAAGCCTTTAATTCAGATATTAATATTTTCAGAAATCTAAAAGTACTGCATAATTTATTCTATTTATGGTGAGTCCTAATTAAGTATTAAAATTATTCCATTGTTTTCTCTTTGATTGCTCATAAATCTTATATATTCACTCAACTTCCTATCTCGCTTGGATAATTTTGAAATTATCGTTAATACCTTAGATTTAGAGAGGTAGCTATATATTAATGTCTTGCAGCTACTTAGATTCATTCAAAAGTAACAATTTTTGTATATAAAGATTTTTATGAATATAATTATTAAAATTTAAAGAGCTTTGTTGATAAAGTAATACCTCAAATTGAATGTTTAAAGAGACTTCCTCTAAAAATTTAGATAAAAAATACTAAATTTTACCAAATAATATAAACAAAATAAATATTTAAGCTGTTTGTTCCTTATAAATAATAGTAAAATATTATATATAAAATATTTCATAGAAAAATTGGATTCAAAATTTAAATATTTCAAAAGGTGTTTAATATTATATTAATACAAAATTATATCAAATTTCAGTATTTCTAATGTTTTACAAACTATATATTAAAAAACTTAGTTTTATAATGCATATAACAAATTAAGTTAAGTTTTTAAATGTTACTTTAAAGAGAAATTATATTAAATGTAAGTAATTATTTTCCCGCATATTTTTCTTGATTGTTAATCTGTTATAATTTTTAAATATTTAATAAATAACTTCCTGCAATTTAAGGATGTGTATTTAAATGAAAAGATTTATAAATATCTAAAGAATTATAGAAATGATTGTTTCACTTATGAATTAATTAAGGGTAATCGCCCATTAAATTTTAATCCATGCATTTAATTTCTTACAGAATTGAATTTAATGAATTATATCTTCTCTCGAAAAAATGTTTCAAATTCTTCAATTTTATCGATCATTCTTGCTCTCTAAAATAGCAAGAATGAACATTATGAGCCTCGTTTTATTTAAATTTAATCTGTTTACTATAGATTTACTATGATTTATATTTATTTATTTGATAGCTTGAATAGAAAATTTACTTTCATAACATTTTTTGTAAAGATACTCGAACATATTAACAGAAAAGTTGGACTATAAACAATTAATATTATGTGATTCTTTTCAAAAGTGCAAATTTCTCTACCTTATAGAAATATTGGAAATTATTTTGCCTAGCTCATTTAGGATAATATAACTAAATATGATTATTTTGGAATTTCAAAAACAATTATTAATATTTAATTTAATTATTGATAAAATATTAAAGAATCTGAAATATTTAAAATGTAAATTAGCTTAACAGTCTTAAATTGTATATACTTAAATCAAATTACATTAAACAAAGAAAAATGAGATTTTCTTAAATTTTTTTTAAGCATAGCACGATAAATATGTATCAGTATCAATTCATAACTAATTAGCAATTTTTATTTTTAATTATTATTGATTTCCTAATCAATTCTAGTTTAGCGAAGATATAAATCTGTCTGTATTATAAGAGAAATGTGTGAATTATGATTTTAGTTGATAATTCGAGAGTTAGGTTTATATTCTCAAATTGCACAATCATAATTCTATATTATGAGAAATTATTGAAATATTTGGGAATGTTGCATTTAAATACTTGTTTATAGTTAAACTGAATTAATAAGACAAAATTCTTGATATAGTAAATACTTACAATGAAAATAATAAAGACTATTAGAGAGAGTATTGGGAGAGGTTTTTGGCGCTTCCTGTGTTTTTATTCCATATTAATTTTCATTATGAATTTTAGAAATATATTCAGTTAATTTATCAATAATTATAACTTTTAATTTTTGATGATTCATGATAAGTAATGAGTAATTATCTTTTTGTAAAAATCAATAATATTTATTTTTTTGATAGTTATTTTATCGTAGGATATAATTTATATTAATATAGAATTATTTAATCCATGTATTTACTGCAAAAAAGATAATAGTAATGAAAATTTTGAAAATAGTTTACAGAAATTTTTGATAAGGCAAAAATCATTAAAAGCCCATTTATTTCTAAAATAAATATCACTTGCATGAAGTGAACAGAATATTTGTTTAAATATTATTTTTTTTATTAAATTTACAAAAGATTTGTCGATATTTATTTTTTAAAAATTGCAAGTTTCTAAATAAAAAAAAATAATATAAAATAATTTTAACAATAGAATTTTAAGAATTTATATTTCTACACTGAAAATGGATGGGGTGTACAATTCTGGAATTTTTTGAAATTCCAGCACCACTCTGGAATTCCAGATTGGTGAAAATAGTTCCAGAATGGTGGAAAAAGTTCCAGATACAGAACTGGAATCCAGAACTGTATCTGGAATTCCAGATTCATTGGATCTGGAGTTCCAGAATGGTGCTGGAATCAAAAATTTCCAGAATTGTACACCCCATCCCTGAAAATTTATTCCCCTTAATTATATATAAATTTCATTTAAAAATCTGAAGATTTATAAAATAAAATTGATATACTGAGACTAGGTAAAGCTATAAGCTAAATTACTGAAAATAATATATATAATTTTGAAAATATAATGTTTAATGGGTAAATATTAAAGAATATGCAATTATTAAATTCGAATGAAAAATTTAAGAAATTAAAATTATTTAAAATTTAAAAATATATTCTTTATTTAACTTATTTTTCAAAGTTATTTTATTATTTTTAAATTCCCTTTTAATTATTTGAAATCTTGAACCTTAGAAATTCTAATCAAAATTCAAAATTTCTTTAATCAAGTATTTTGAATTCACATATCTTTATGCAATATTACTATTTAATGAGATTTTAAAACAATTCTCATATTTTAATTTGTTTCAAGTATTTCAATCTAGTAAGAAAATATACCTTCAGATATGTAGTATCCCTGGACTTAAATATTCCCAATAAATTGTTATACTTCATTAAGCTTATTCTATAAATATTTTATTGCATCCTCTAGGTTAATTTATGTGTGCTATTTATCACAAAATTTTGGGAATTGATAGTCCCCATTATTTAAAATTCTAAAAAGTTTATGCAAATAAAAGGTTTTTGTTTCAATGAAAAATCTTAAATGCTTTATATTTAATAGCTCAAATAAATAATCAATTTAGAATCATTAAGTGCTATTTCCTGATAAGAAAATATTGCACTATGGAAGCTCGATGTTTTTATACTCTAAAGTATTCTTCTGGACCCTCAAAAATTTCTATAGTGAAGAGTAAAAAGTTGAAGCTCTAACTTCAATTTCAATATTAAATGTTTCTTTATTTTGTTGATTTAATTATCTTTATATTTTTAAATTTTAAAGCAAATTCTCAAGAAAGAAAAAGAAATCACGAGAAACGTTATTAAAGCTTATGCCAAAGAATATGTAAGCAATTTAAAAAATACTTTATATAGACGATACATTGGCTTTGTGTATTTTCAAAATAGTTGCATTTTTGAATAATTTCAATATTTCTGAGTTCTTGAAGGTACAATTAAAAGTATTCAATAATCCATTGAAAATTAATCCTTCCTTTAATAAAATTTACATCGAATAATGTAGGTGTTTCCATTATTCCCATAAAGTTTCACTACGATATTAATTCAATGACAAAAATTCACACTATGCAAAATTGATAGACTTAATATTTTTTATTTGATAATTTTACTATATTTCAATCATTAATTCTATGAATTAAGATATATTCCACTGTGAATTCAATCCAACTATGCTTAAATGAATGATATCTGATATTTTCAATGCTTTTGATATTTAATTTATTTTAAGAATCTAGTAATTGAATCTAATATTTATAGCTTTATTTTTATTGAATTTTATGTGATGCTTAACATATTCAGATAGTGCCCTTTCTCGCTTTGATAATTTTGAAATTATTTTTAAGACCATAATTTATGGGAGGTAACTATAAATACATAGCTTGCAGTTGCTTTTGTTCATTTTAAATTATTATTATTATTTTATATAATTTTATTATTATAAAACTTTTGAAGTATTCATTAAATTAAATATTTAAAATAAAAATCCAATTCATGAAATAGTAAGAAAAAATAATAATTGTCAATAAAAACAATTAAATTACACTTCTAAATATATATTTATACTTTCTTTATTATTGGTAAGATCTCATAAATTATTATTAATTTTTACCTATTAAAAAATTGGGTTATTTTCATTTCTTTAATTAAGGTGAAAATATTGTGTAAAAGCAAAAACTGTATCATATAAAATGTTTAAATTATGGCTAAAACTTTTAAAGGGGTAAGTTTCCTACCCCATTCAGGAGTTTCTTGTCCCATTGATAAAAATATGTAATTTTTATTAATTTCTAAAAATCTTTATCATCAATTTTGATTTTTTTATAATATAGCATCCCATATAATTTATACCTTAGTTAATAATTCAAATTTTAATGTAAATCACATTAATTATAAATAAAAAACAAGTAGTTTTGCATTGATTTAAATTTATTATTTGACAATAATTATGATATACGTTGAAAATTATATATTTTAAAAAGTTGTTTAGTAAATGATAATGGTAATTGAAATTAAAATTTGTATGTTTCTTATAGATTTATTGAAAAAATATTAAATTTAATGTTGGGGGCAAGAAACTTCGATAGGGTGCGGGATACTGCACGGGGAAGGAAACTTGCCCCCACTTTTATTTTTGTAGTAATCAAATTTAAATTTGAAATCTGGCAGATCCATTGAATAAACGAAATAATATAATAAATTAAAAAATGTGTTTATTTATTTTTGGATTATTATTATATACACTAAAGTTACCAGTAATTATATATTCACAAATAAGATAATAACATACCTCACTAATCCAAGATATAAAATGAGAAAGTAGTTATTTTTAAAAATGAAAAGTAAAATAAGTACAAGTAAACTCCTTTAGCTGTTTTATAGGATAAATTAAAAACAATATAAAATTCATTTCATTCAACATATTTAAAGGCAATTCTTTAAATCTCTTCTAAAATCCATTCTTTTCCAAATGAAAATTTATTAAATTTTTTTCTGTCTATTAAAACTACAATTAACTTGATTTTGCTACTTTTTATCTTAAATTTATTTTAATTTTTGAAAACTATAAATATTTTAAAAATATAAAGAAGGTATGAATATTTTTATAAAACATAATATTGTAATTAATCTTAAAATATGATTCCTCATATATGTTATGTTATCATCTCAAGTACTTTTTATCTATAAATTTGATTCAATATTACATTATTAATTAAGCAACATTACTTTTTTATAAATTATAAAATTTAATTAGTCACTCATTTTGTTATATTCCAATATGCTTAGACTTTATTATAAATGATTTCCCATAATTTTAGTCTATAATTTCAAAAAAGTATGAATAATCATCTTTATTTAGCAATAATTTGCCTATTATTTATATTTTGCCCACAAATTGTTAAAACTAATCGAACATGCTATGTAAGTAATTTGTAGCTTTTTCTAGTGAAATATAATCACATCCTTATTTTGATTAAGTAGATTAAAATATTTTCAATTAACCGTTATTTTAAATTTGGAAATGTTAGTATAAAAGAACGGAGTCTACTTCAATAAAAAAATTAATGTGCTTTATTTGAGTTAGGTGAAATATATGTTAAATGTCAAAAATTACGTTTCTCTTAGATTTTAAATTTAAGTAAATCAATGGAATTTCTTTATTATTTTAGCTGTTAAATATCCCATGCTCCTTTAATTCTTTAAATAATAAATTATAAAAAGTTGAAAATTTAACATTAATGTTTATCTCCAATTTCTTTAATTAATTTGAATAATCTCTTATTCTATTAGTTAATTATAAAATCAGATGTTCTAAATATTGAACCAAAACTTTTGAATTGGTAATTAAATTTGAATTTAATTTAATTAGAATATATCTAATGGCAGTATAAGTAGCTAAAATGAAAATAATAATATGCCCATTCGATTAATAATTTTAAATATCTTGGCTTTGTTATTGCTGTACTTTTTTGTAGATCTCTTGGAACGTTAAATTCTAACTTTAATTATCATAATTTATTGATTTTAGAGTTATCAAATTTAAGTCAAATTATCTCGTTCTATAAAGCGATGAATTAGTACTGCCAATTATAAATTCCAGCTAATTTTGTATTATCAATCAAATAAGCCCAAAATCGTTTAAATGATCAGATTCAACTGCCATTAATTTTAATCATTTATTTTTTATTATCCGAATTGAAATATACATTTAAAATTATAAATCTTTTATTCAAAACTGAAGGTCCAAATTTGATTAAATATATTCGAAAATGAGATAACGTCCCACCTAAAAACATTATATTTTTTCATCTTTAAACTAGTTGAGTTCTTAAAAATTGGGAAGGGGAAAATTTTTAACTGTTATTATTTAAATTTTTTTAGGCAATATTTAGAATTTTATTATTCGAGTTAAACTTAACTTATTTCTATTTAAATTTGCAAATACTTATCAGAAATTAATTAGAATTTATCACAATAAAAGATAAATCATTGGTTTTATTTGTTTTATGGTTTCAATCTCAATAAATTACATAAAAAAACAAAGGAGCAAAGTGCATAATCTTTTTATTTATATTTTCTTAACATTCGGATATTTCTTTAAGAGGTAAAAATTATATAGATACTCAGATTGAAACATATAGTAACTAGCATAAAATTTAAAAAAAGTAAACGATATGATTACGAATGATTTATTTAGTTGAAAATGAAAGAGAGAGAATTTGTAAAACGTAAAAACATATTAGGATATGGTTAGATAAAATGAAATTCTATAAGAATAGGCTATCTATCTTAGTATTGGTAAGCCAAGCAACGAGAAATAAACAAAAAATTGGAACAATTAAAAGACCCTAATATAATAGTTGTGAGATAGGCACATATATTTAAATTTAAAATGCTTAATAGCATGCTTATAAAAAAGTACTATAGATAATTAATGTATGAGTAAACCGAATCAACAGTAATTGCAGCATTATACTAAATAAACTATAAATCAATTACTTACATCATAATTATATACAATAAAAATATAAAACAAAAAATGTTTTTAACAAGACTCTGCTCTTATATAGTTTTTGTTATAAAGCCAATGCTAAAATGCCAAAAAAATAGTGACTTAAAAATATTTTTAGATAGAAATAAAAAAGTATGTACATATCATTAATAAAAAAAGTTATTAATAAATAAACAAAAATCTCCAATAATAATTAAAAAATATTTAATTCAATGGCTAGAAACAATTACACCATATAAAATTTTCATAAATTCTGGATTTTCAAAGTAGCAATTTTATATGTTAATTTGACCATTAAAATGTAAACCTGTTTTTAAAGAATTTTATAATTTAGATGAAAAATTGCTCATTCTTTAAGATTTAACTTAATTTTTGTAATTGATTAATGATTGAATTTCACAATTAATTAAATTAATATTCTTAATAAATTTCATTGTGAATTTTTCTTGAATTTCAATTAACAATACTAAAAGTTCCATAATATTCCATTCTTTATTTACTCCTATTTAAAAACGCAAATCCTAATGATATATTCAATGAAGTATCCTTATTTGTTAGCATTGTACGATTTATAAGCTTTGATATATAAAATATTATTGGGACGAAGAAATAATAAAATCAAGGACTAAAATTGTGAAATATAAATTTAGATAATCATAAGTTTGTGTGTATCATTTAAACAAATTTACAATAAAATCTTTATAATAAAGTCATAAAAATTTAACAAAAATATTAATTTGTTAATTTTAAGCATAAAATAGATAATATATATTAATTACGAATTAAAACATGACAATATGATACTAAAACACTGAAATAAATCTAAAATAAATTTAATTAACAATTTTAAGAACAGAATATATAAAAAAGATTTAGTTTAAATTTCAACTAAAAGTGTCTATTAAACTAAAATTTTGTCAGACAAATCCCCCCATAATTTGAATTTTATTTTTCTTATAATTAATTTCTTTCTAATTAAATTTTTATAGAATTTAGGTGTTTTTATTATGCTTAAATTTATGTTATTTGATATTTGAAAAGCTTTTGAAATTTGTTACAAAATTGGAAGATCTTTATTGAATTTTAAACTTATCCCGTTATTTTAATTGAAATATGATTGGAATTTTACAGATTCAACTTATTCCCTTTCTCTCTTTGATAATTTTGAAATTGTTATAAATATACTGTAGTAAGAAAGGTAGCTATAAATTATTGGTTTGCAATTATTCAAGCTCATAAATTCTTGTAATTTAAATTTCAAAAATTAAAATAAATTATTTATAATTCTTAATTTGATAATTTATCTATGATCAATAAAATATTTGAGAATAAATAAAATGTATCACTTTTTAAGGATTATTAAAATTTAAACTAATTTGTATTAGATTATTAAATAAAAAAATTAGATTATTTGTAGTAATTTATTATGTTTACATTACCTAACTTTTTCCTGCAAAATTTATTCAATTCAAATTAAATTTAATAAGTAAGTATAGCTCTATTAAAAATAAAAAAAGTTATATTGCATTTTATATCCTATGACTATAAATAGCTATACTTCATAAAGAAGGTTTTAATATATAATCAATATAATAATTTAATATAAACAAAAAAAGTAATTTAGCTACAGAAAATTAAAAAAATTATTATGTGAATGTCTTATTTATATTTTTATTACTCTTAAAAGATTCTTAAAATATATATTTTGTCAATTATTTTTCAATCTTTAAATTGTCCTTTTATTTTTTTTGTATTTTTTTAGATGAAAATATTTAAGTTTATAATTTTAATTACAAGGAAACTTATAATATACGATAACTTACTTTGAATATATATCCTTATAAAATCAAGTCAATAAAGTTATTTATATTGAAAATTAGATAATATAACATAAAATATTTGAGGGGGGGGAAGTTTTTTTAACAAGTATCAACGAACTTGCGGACTATTTTCATAGTTATAATTATGCTTAATTTATTTATAAATTTGTCATTATCTTTATTAGCATGGATTCTAACTTCCTTCCAAGCACTATCTCTTTTATTTTGAATACCAGTCAACAAAGGGACTCTTTGGCATGTAGGATGGAATTTATCCACTATATATAAACTCTTGAGTATTTGAGATAACTCCACTTGTTCTTTATCTATAAGATAGTATCTAAACTCAAGATACTACTCTTCTTATCATACCTCAATATCCTCTTAAATATTTATTGGCTCATAAAAATATACAATTTTTTAATTTATTAAATTTTATTAAAAAAATGCAGGACAATTCCTTGAGTGAAAAAAACTTCCCTCCCCAAATATTTTTTATTTATATTAAAATAAGTTAATGATAAAAATTATTTAAGGAGAATAATTTATATTTTATTAAAATAAAATCATTTTTTGTATTTAAATTACATTATATTATATGTATTTATCACTTCAATTTGATGCTATTTTAATTTAAATGGCTTTTATTATAAACATTTTATTTTAGTAAGGTATAGGTTCTGTAACTTATAATTAATATTTGCATTTGTTCTTATTATCTTTACTTTAATAAATTTATAATCTTATGGTGTTAAATTTATTAAATTCTTATATTTTATTATTCAATAACCTGATAAATTATTCAATGTAATTGGGAATATTTGATTAGTTTGTATTTAAATTTTAAAATTTGTATTCTAATTGGCTATCACTATAAAACGATATTAAAGTTTAAATAATACTAATTTCAATAAAATATTTAATGAATTTGACTTCCGAAAGTGAAATTGAATCTCCAATTTAAAAATCTATATTTTAGTGGATAACCATTTTTATTCTACTTTTAATTATTTCTCATGATTATCTGAAACTTAAATCATATTTTATTAATATAATTTTAAACCCTAAAACCCCTTTACTAATTTTCCTGTTATTTAATTATTAGACAAAGTTGATGTTTTGTAAAATACGATAGAGAAACGTAGGTTTTAGGGGAAATAAGAAGTTTTTATTAAATACTATACTCCTAATCCATAATTAATATAGAAAGAGTTAAAGTAGCTATTAACTATTAATGTTCAAATTGAAAACATGTATATTCTAATAAGTGACAACAATTTATTTTTTAGAAACATTATATCTATAATTCACTTTGGATTTATTTAAATTGGTATTTTCTAAATAAAATACAGCTACTTCAGTATTTATGAAATATATTTTGATTATCAGCTATTTGATTTTAAATGATAATTTAATTTTTAATATTTACTATAGATGCGACATTATAAGAAATTATTCTCTTCATTTTTTAATACAAGCTTGTAAGTAAATTCTAGTTTCTATTAAATAGTAGACACAATTAATAATTTAACTAAACCTTAAAATGTAAAAAATTAAAATAACAAATTAAGTAGCTTTTGGGTTTTTAATGTGGTAACATATTTTTCTATAAATTATTTTGGTATCACTTGAATTTTAAAACTTATTTTATCATCATTAACTAATTATTTGTTTTTGCTATATTAATAAACTAACAACCATAATAATTCTATATTTTTAATAGATTCCTGCATATTCAATTCAAAAAAACTAATTTTACCAAATGCAATCAGTAATTGCTTGAAGGCATTCAAATCTTAAATTTATGCATTAAAAATTTTAAGTCATTTTGCCCTTTTAAAAAATCAATGTAATTTATCTATAAATATTTAAGTTATTGATGCAAAGTTAATCATCAAAACTTTATCCCTTTAAAGTTAATTGCGAAATTTTTTTGAAAAATGCTTAATTTTAGTTTATACTCGTTTATATTATTCAAGCTTTAAAAAGTCAAAATTTTCAAATTTTATCGTTCTTAAATTTTTCATTATATTTTTATCTTTAAATTAAAATATAATCTAAAATATTAATACGATGTTTTCCTCGATACTTTTATGTTAAAATTGAAGTTCAAAATTATCAGAAATTTTAAAATAAAAATATATCTCTCTCTATTTTCCTATCCTGATTTTAAACTATGCAAAGGAGATCAATTTTCCTTGTATCACTAAAATATTTAAGGAGTGTGGATCATTCTGTGTTTTACTTTAATAGTTTTGAAATTGTTGTTAAAAAGTCTTATTGAAGCTTAGAATCCTAAATATAATGAACCTTGAACAATTATGTTGCATTCAAAAGAGAAAAAATATATTGTTTATAATTTTAGGCTGTTATTATAATATACTTATACGTTATAATTAAATCATTATCAAAATACAATAAAAGTTTAAATTAAATAAATTTATCATTACATTTATATTAAATTGAAAAATAAATCTAACAAAAATATTTAATATATTATACTTGATTTAATTTAAATAAAATATAAACCCTATTTAATTTTGATTATTATTTGTAACTAAAAACTGTACTTACCGTTGTAAAATTGTTTAAGTTGCACTTTTTAATGATATATTTTCTTTTTACTCTAAATGTTTTAACATTGAAAATTAAGAATATATAAGAATAAAAATACTAATATAAGCTGTAAGCGATCAGCAACTATTTAAAATAAATTGATGAAAGTGCATATATGAAATTTTAATAGTTATTAAACTATGTTATAGATGTCACTCACTCCATTGCTTCATATCTTGCATGACTTTTAGATATAATATTTGTTAGACAAGAATATATAATCATTTGTTAAAAATAATATAAAAAGTAACGTTTATAGTAATTTCTTCAAATATTTTAGTAATTTTGAATATAATAAAAAAGTAAATGTATTTAGAGTTTTATTGATAAATTACGTAAATTTAATGCCAAATTATTATTCTTAAAAAATTATAATTAAAAGGAATTGGTAGTAAATAATTAACAATTAAAATATGCTATAAATATTAACTAAATCTAAATCTAAATATAATTATTGTAAATCCAATAAATAAAATGAAAGTCTTTTTTTTGAAAATTAATAATTATTCAAGCTAATGCTATTTTAATTTCATTGGCTCTTATGACAAACATTCTATCTGAATTAGGCTCTGTAACTTATAATTAGTATTTAAATTTGTTATTATTTTCACTTTGATACTTTTAAATTTTTATGGTATTGAATCTATCGTTGAATGATTTTATCTTACTATTCAAAAGATTAAGAAATAAATCGATGTCAGCTGGAATATATTTTTAGATTAATTGTGGATTTTAGGATATCCAATCAACTTAACTATCTATTAGCAAATAGTAATCAAGTTAAAGAAAATTTACTTCAACAATATAATTGACAAATTTTATTTCAACAAGTGAAATTATATCTCCAATTTAAAAATTTAAATTTTGGTCGATTTTCAATTTAATACTACAATGCTACAACTTCTCATAGTTATTAGATATTATCATCATGTTGTTATATTTAAATATTGAATTGTAATATCCAATAATTAAATCAGATATAACATGAATTTTAAAATTTATTCTTTCGTTCTTATTTTTCTAATTTTCCTTGCAAAAATAATATACCAAATGCCACATTATCTCCAAATTTTATTTTGAATCAAGCAAATCTAATTCAAATTTCTTAATATTTTTAAAAGTATTTGGAATTTAACAATGAGCAATACTTTCGTGAATTAAAGAATCAACAATTTTACATGAGTTTGATCCTTTGAAAAAGTTTAAAATCTTTTCATTACATATATTTGTATCAAAGATGCTGAGTTAACCATTAAAACTTAGACCTTATATTTGAAATTTCTTTATTTTATTCTCAAATTAATTTCTTTTTCTTGGAAGTAAATTGTTTTGATATTCTTCAAGCTTAAATAGGCTGCAATGTGAAATTTTAATTGATTTAATATTTTTAATTCTTTAAGTATCTTCAAGTTCAAATAGAAATTGAAATAGTTATGTAATGTTCACTTAATTATTTATTTTTGAAAACTTTAGTTCTATTTCATCAGAAATTTTGAAATAAAATGCTATTCTCTCTATATTTGTCAATTCCTAATTGTAAACTATGCTAAGGAGATCCTTTTTCCTTGATTCACTAAAATGTTTTATAAGTGTGGATTATTCTCTCTCTTTTTTGGAAAGTTTTGAAATTGTCGTTAAAATTTTATTGAAGCTTAAATAGCTAAATATAATTGACTTGCATCCATTTAATTTCATTTTGAAGAAAATAATACTAAATAAATTGACAACTGCACTGGATTAATATTTATTAATTTCTATTTAATTAAATATTTAATTTGAAGTTTTATTATCAAAAATTCTTTTTTTTAATCAAGAAATTAGTAAATTAATTTGTTATTTAAGCTAAAAAAACTTTTAATTTAAAATTAAAAGAAAAAGTAAATTAATTTTCTGATTATTAAAAGCTATTCAAAATCTATTAAATTTTAATACTTTTTCAAGATTGAATCATAGTATATGAACTCAAATTAATCTTAACATAATCGATATAACTCTTAAAGTATTTTATATGTTTCAAATTAATTTATTACATTTCTTTTTACATTTTGTATCAAATTAATAAAATTAAATTGTTACAAGACTGTTTTATGTTTATTTAAAATTTCAACAAAATTTATTTAATTGAATTAAAAGCTAATTAAACGATTTGAATCATTCTTTATTTGTATGGCAACATACTCATCAATTTTTAGTAAATATTATTCCATTTTATATCTTAATTTTATGAATTTTTTCATGATAACATTGTTCATATATAAATATAAAATTTTAAAGTTAATTTCATCTTTTCTATAGTAATTTTATTTTATATTAAAAATATAAATCATTAAACTAAGATGCTCAGATACAAAGAATTCATTATATAAATTTATAATTATTTTTTTTACATATTATTAAATTAAATCAAAATGATTTTAAGAGAAGAGTATAAACTTATATTAGAATGAAAGTATACTATATAAATAATGATAAAATAAATCATTTTTTAAAAAATATTTAATTTGAAACACTTTATCAAGCAAACAATAATTTTTGGGTATATTTTTAAATATTTATATATTAAATTCAAAATATTTAATGGATAGAGTCGATTTTCAGGATTTTAAGGTCTTTAAAAATATTAATAAATTAATGTATTTTTTATTTTCCAATAGTTAGGTGAGAAATTTAATTCTTAAATTAAGGAATATTCTTAAAATATTATTATAAAATAAAAATAATTTTGCTTTTAATTTATTATTTAGTTATATATAAAAATGATATTTTCGAGCTTTCCCTTTCTTAAAAAGAAAAAATGTATTAATTTGTTAAATAATATAGCATTAATTTTTAATAAATATTTAATATAAAATTTAAAGTTATTTGAGTTTTGATAAATAATTTTGTATTTTAAATTTATAAATTTCTAATAAGTAAAAATATTAAAGTGCTAAGTTTTAAGAATTATCAGTATATATTATTTTTATTTTACTCAAATGCCAATTGAAATATTTAATTTTTATAAGTTTTCATTTTTTTTACATCCATTTTTATTTATAATTAAATATAAACTAATTTATTACAATTAAAAATTAATAATATATATATAAATATATTAAATATTTAGCATAAATTTAAATATTTAAAAAATTGAGAGAGAGAACATGATCTTAATATTATAAATATAATTTTTTTAAAATAAAATAATAAATGTTATCTAATTTATGCAGAATATTAATTTATTCTTATTTACCTATAAATAAGCAATTCAACGATATCTGAAAATTATTAAGAGAAAAAAGATAGTTAACCAGAAAAATAAATAATAAAATGCAATATTCAAAAGATTATTTGTAAATAAATATCAAATACGACCACCCATAGCTATTTATCCTAGATTATATTTGTAAATTCTCAAGAAGATATTCATTAATTATGAATAATATAGAAAATGTAAACTATTTAGTTCCATATAAGAACTTTATTGTGCAAATGCCTGTGAAAAAATGAACTAAAATTAATTTAAATTTTAAGTTAATTGCGTAAGATCAGAAATAATGATGGTTATTGATTAATGGCAAATCTAAAATTAATGACAACTAGAATTAAAGACACTTATGTTCAGCAATTCATAATTTGATGAATTAGTGGAATTTTTTAGCAATAGAAGAATAAAAAACTTGAATATTCTGATCGCTTTATTGGAAGAAAATTATCTAAATTATTGCTTAAAACTAGAATCTACACAATCAAAGAATTACAGTAAAAGTTTAATGAAATTGAATAACAATACAAATATTTTTTAAAAAATACAAACTTTTAAATTTAGAAACAAAGTGATTGCTGATTACATATTATTTCTTAAATTGACTAATTTGGAAATTCTAATTATTGACAATGTATATTTAAAAGATATTGCAATGCCTTTTTATCACAGCATAGAAGTATAAGAAAGTTAGTGATGAAGAATTTATCTTAAATTGGTGATTTTTAAATTCTAAGAGTTTATCCAAGTATAAATCATTGCAAAGTAAAAAGATTTTGCCTCGCCAGCTCAGCTAATTAATTTCAAAGTCTAATTGAAATTGAAATTAAAGGAAGAACCATATCGTAATTCTTTGGATTTAACAAATGCCTTAACCTTCCATATTTAGAGAAAATTGTGGTTACCTTCAATGAAAAATTATATTTAAATGAAATTCTAGGTTATATGATATAGGAAACTTGTGTTATTTTGAACATCAATCTATATGGACTCATTTTGTTTAACAGAAAAGATTCAGATTTGGAATCACTCAGAGAGAAGCCTTATAAGACACATAACAATCATTAGCTATATTAGGGAGCTATTATAATCAAGAGGTAATTCAAGATTTAAGTAATATTAAATTAAATGAAATAGCAAAATATAATATTATTGATGAATTACAAAATTATATCATTTAATTAGAATCATAAGAGATAAGGAAATGTCAAACTAAATTCAAATTTATGAAGCATGAGCAGAGATATTATGAAATTTTAGAATCAATAATTGAATTAAATTTAAAATTATAATTTTATAATATGTCCCCCTTTCATTTCTGAAATTAATGTATGAATCTACATATCATTATTTATAATGAATTTTATTTATTAATAAAAATAAATTATGCAATATAATCAGTTATTAAATATAATATTAAGTTTAAATTCGATTGAAAAGCTTTCCCCAAATATATTAAATTTGTTAAAAATTAAAATAGTAAATTAAATTAATGTTTAATTTTAAATCTGAAATATTTATACTGATTAGATTTTAAAAATTTAGTTTATTTTCCAATAAATATTAGTAAAAAATAAAATGTTAACATTTAATTCGATTGTGATTCAATATTAATAGTAATATTAGCTATTTATAATCAATGAATATCTTAAAGAAAATAAAATTCTATACAAGATTGTAGATGTCTTTGAGTCATCATATTATTTGAATTTAATTTACTATAACTTTTTATCTTCAAATATTAAAAGCTAAGTATATAAGTAATAAATTGAAGGGTCAAATGAATTTACATCTAAGAAAATTTAAAAATATATTTTTAATTAATGTTTTTTTCACGTAAGGGATTGCAAAATTAATGATAATTATTATAATTTTCACTCCATTGAATTAATTATGTTATATACATCGTAATTATTGCCAAGAAATCAGTTAAAGTTTGTGAAGGTTTGATAAGTTTATCAATACCCACTCTGAATTGAACAACTTGGTAATTTTTCCAAGATTTTATACTTTCATTTAGTATCTCAAAGAAAGTTATATTAATGTAAGGGAAAGCACATGACCTGGATGACAAATATATCGCAGTAAAAGATATTTATTTAAATTTAATTAGCTTTGTAAATATATGCTGCATTATAAGGAAAATTTAATTTTTCCCCTTTTAATAATGGTATATACTTCGATATAATTATAAATGAATTAGATTTCTCAAGAAATCAATATTCGTTTATTGCTTTAAATGTGTTAAAAATGCAGCCTAAAAAGAAAATTATTTTAATTTTAATTAAATATAATTCCAGTATTAAAAATAAATAATTAAAAATAAATAATTAAGATAAAATAAATAATTCTTGGAAGATAAAAAGCTTTATATATTTTCCTAATTTTTGATTTAATTTTAAGTTTTAACCAATTTCAATGAATATAAGGAAAATAAACTTCTGGATTAAATTAAAATAAAAAAATAATAATGTATTTTGAGAGATTCTTTTTTTTACAATAAATTTAAATTAATAGAGATACTAAAAAGATATATTTAATTATCTTTATATACAATTTATGAAAATAAATTTGGGAAATATTGCCAATGTTATACACTATCAATTTATGAATATTTAATTATATGGTGAAAGAAAAATCATTTTTAGTGATAATAATTAATAATTTAATATAATTAAAAATGATGTTATTTAATAATCATAGATTTCAAATATACAAATATTTATAACCAAACTTTGCATTATCCAAAATTTCGTGCCTTTCAAAAACTGATATATATCTTGCTACCTAAATTAAGCGACATATTCCAAATTTTGAGTTAATAATAACATTTCAATAGAATTATAAACTAAATTGGAATTATTTTACAATTTTTAATCTATACGAGAAGATTAAAATTATTATACCAAAAGATTAAGATCAATCTATAAAGGAAAATTATTATGCTTTTATAGAACATATGCCAAAAGAGTATTGTAAAAAGTAAATATCCTTAGAGATATGCTAAAATGATACATTAATTGTTTCATTTTTATCTTTGTGGGAGAGAAGACATTATCCCATAAAATTAAAGCTTTATTCTCTAGTTGTATATCAAGAAAGCCAATATTTTTAAGATCTTAATTATATTGTTTATTACAGATTCGAAAATTTAACTTAACTTTAAGTTTCAAATCAACTTCCTAAATCAGAATTAGCAGAACTTAAATACTTCAATTATACAGCATTTTAAAATTCAATAATAAATGACTAAAGTATTTAGAGTTCATGCTAAAGTTATTTAAAATTTACAAACGCAGATGTTTGTCTTATAAAATTATATCCATTCATGATAAATCTCTAAATTCTTGAATTTAAAGACTGTATAGTAAGTTAGAAAACCATGAGCAGTTTTAAGATTTTTTGTAATCTCAAGAAATTATTATGGAATGCTGATATTCAAAAATACACAAAAAGAAGAATTAAGAATTAATACTTTAGTCCTTTTTAATATTATCTGTTTGATCCAATTATACTTAGATTTTTTTATAAATACTTGCCAGATTTAGAAATTTCAATTATTTCTACAACTATGTTATAAAACTTAATATCAGAACTCTAAGATAAATACTGCAACAATTTAATAATTCACTATACATCATTATAAAATGATTACCATTTTAATAGTATTATATTGGAATCATTGAATTTTATAAATATTGGAAATTTGACTATCAAATTAGACTTTCTGGAAATTTTCAATAATAATTAAATCAAATACTTATTTAATGTGTCAGATTTAATTAATTATCAAGATGAAATTTATCCAATAACTTTGGAATAAATTGATCAATCAAGGGTTTTCGTCAAATATGGAATTAAAAGATTTATATTATAATTTTCAGATTTAATAATTTGAAATTAAAAAATTAAATATATTTAATTGCACAATAAATAAGATGTTTTAACATTTAGAATAAATAATTTTGATAATTTACTTGATATTTTAAATATTAAGGAAGTTACTTTTTAAATATATTTCAACTAAATATGTTTAATTATTAATAATTTTAGTGATTATTGTATGATACTTAGTTGAGTCATAATAACATATTTATGAATTAATTTACTAAATTTTTAGTTTTTCATGGATATGGTAACTAACTTATTAGCTTTGATATATTTATATAAATTTTATTCATGAGATTATATCAACTATAAAATACCGTCATACAATAATTGTAAAGTCTTTAATTTACTATTTGTATATACTGATTAATAAAACTTATCCAATATTTATCTTCATATTTTTAAAAAAAATATTTCATTATTCTTATTAAAGGTAATCAAGCCTATTAATTTAACTAAATGGGTCATTTAAAAATATTAAATTTATTGATCGAATCCATTATTAAATACAAAAAAAAATAAAAATATATTTTAGATGTATTATTTTATTCCTATATTTAATTTATTAAATATCTCCTTGGCTCAACTTTTCTACTTAAAAACAAATTAAAAGGAAAAATTCTGAGAAAACTTCTAAGATATAATATTTTTTTATTGATTATGATAATTTTATATAAAATATTATTAATTATAAGGAATTGTTTTTAAACATTTTTTTTATTATTCATATTAGATAGTTAGATTTAGCTTAGAAATTAAATATGGAGATTCGAAATCAATCCGGTAGGAAAATTCAAACATATTCAGTATTAAGAACTTTGTCTCAACGGTTTATGAATGTCTGTAAGCACATCGGCCCCCCCCCCCTGTAGAAATGAGCGCAAACTCCCCCTTTAATTATTCCCATTTGTTAATTTAAAATGAATATTTAATTTACTGACAATTAAAGAAGTAATATAGGACTATTATTTAATATTTTTAAAATAAAATGAAATTATTTAAAAATCATAGATTTCAAATTTACAAATATCTACTCCCAAACGAATTATTTTGCAAAATTTAATGTCTTTCAAAAGTAGAGCAGAATCTTACTGCTATAATTAAATCACAAAATACCAATAACCCTAATTTTGAATTAAATTTGATATTTAATCAAAATCCAGGACGCATAATTAATTATGATAGAATTTTTAATTTTACCGACAGAATAAAAATTCTTATAGATGGACACATATCAACATTTCAAGAATCTTAATTTTGCTTTTTTATAGAAAATATACCAATAAAATACTATGATAAATAAATTAGTCTTGAAGCGTTTAGATGGAATAAAAGAATAATTCAATCTTTCTAAAACTGGGAAATAAAGAATAAATAAAAGTTAAAACTTAAGTCAATTACTATTCACTAAGAAAATCGAAATTACATTTAGGCCAATTAACTACTTTATTTTATGTTTGAGAATTTCACTTTAATGTCTGATATGCATCCTTAAAAAGTGTTAAGATAAGCAGAGTTAAAATTTAGTTCAAATTTTTATTAAAATAGTATTATAGAAAATGATAAAGATACATAGAATTCAAGAGAGAGTATTTTATAATTCAAAAATGCTCTTGTTCTGGATTTAGATTCATTTCCAGTCTTTAAAAATCTTCAAATACTTGAATTCAAAAATTGCTTAATTAGTTAAAGAGCATTTAATAGCTGTTTGGCAAATCTATAAAACCTAAAATGGTTTAAGTGGAATACAGATCTTTCATACATAAATAATTTAAGCTTAAACTACAATAGATAGAACACTTATGCGTATTTCTACTTTGATCAATATATGATTAAATTGTAAAGTATTTAAAATTTGCCAAACCTTGATATTTCAATTTTTACCACACATTAGTTGGGGAAAATAATAAAAATCCTTTAGTACAAAAACTGTAACGAAATTATTATTAATTATAAGCCAGTTTTAAATGATTGTAATTTGATAGATATTTTAAAATAATTAGATTTCAAAATAAATGCCAAATTAACTCTTACTTTAAGATTTATTCATATAGAGACTTAAGATTCAATTTAAAGAATTGATAAAGTTGTGGATTTGATTAGTTATCAATGTGATTCTTATCCAATCGATTTTTAGTAATTAGATTAAACAAGTGTTCTTGTTAAGTACAAAGGTAAATAATTTACACTAAAATTTGTAAATGAATTATCTTGAACTCAAAATGTCCAGAACTGTTATATTTAAATTATTATTGTATTTGTAAAAAATTAAAAATATTTATATCTTCTCTTATGATAAAAATTTTTATCATAAATTTGAATACAATCTAAATGTAATTTTTTTTACCATAAATTAAAAAATAATATTTCTAAGATTTATAAAAAAAATATTAATATTTATTAACAATACAGATTTCACATAAAATAAATTATTTTTAGCCTTCAATTTATTTTTAAAAAAAAGAAATTCTTTGTTTGGTGGTTATGTCTAAGTCTAAGAGATGAAGTAATAATTTAGTTAAGCTATCTGGCTAGCTTTGCCCAAGTTTTAATTCAGTAAGCATTTAATAATAAAAATAATATTATAAATTAAAAAGTACTCAATGCTTTTGAATAAAATTCTATAAAAAGTTTATTATATCAAAATAAATGTAAAAAAGGGTTGATGAGAATTTATTATAATATTTACTATTTAAATTTATTGATAAAATAGGCATTCTTAAATCTTCAAGTTCTAAGTTTTCAATTTTTAATCGATTTTAATAAAAGCTATAAACTATTTCAGAAATATAAATAATTTATTAAATTGAAAGTGTTTTTAACAAATGCCGAAATCTAAATGAAAAAATAATCAAAAATCTCAAAAATTATTTTCTAGTAAAGAAAGTCATATTGCCATTTATGATCTTTTGTCAAAAGTCAAATGTTAAGTAAATATCAAAGTATTTTACTATAGTTTAATTTTTAAAAACAAATAAATAAGTTAATTCAAACTTGTGTAGCAACTTTTTATATTAATGCTAAATATTTTAATATTAAATAATGAGAATAGCAAAGAAATGCTACAAAATAAATTAATTTAATTTTATGAAAATAATTGAATTTTCAATGCTTATATAAATGAAGGTGTGAAACAGTCTTAAATTTATAGGATATGAATGTAATTAAAATGTAATAAAAAATAATTTTTAATTTTATAATTTATACTGGAAATGGTAAATATATTAAGCATTCAAAAGGGTTACAAAATTTAAACTAAACTTTAAGTGAGAAGGAAATAATATCTACTCTGTTATGAATTAAAATTAAAACTATTTTGTAAATAAAAAATATATTAAAATAATTTGCCGAAAGAAAGTTATAACTATTTTATATATAATAGTATTAATTTAAATATGCAATGCATTAATCTCTAATTAGTAATCTTTGTTATGTTTATTACTTTTCCTTTTTTTATCTGTAATTTTTGTATTTCAATATTAATTATATATATTTTAAAACATCATTATAATGAATTGCAATAATTATTGACTTTTGAAATATAATAACTATTTCAATAATTTAATATTTACTTGACAATGAATAATTCTCTCGAGTTTAAAATTAAATATTCAATCATGAAATGAATAAGTAAAAAGATTATCTATTCTGTTATAATATATTTGATAATATTATGCATGTATTTTTCAAAATTAAGATTTATTAGAAATTAAAATACAACTGAATATAATTAAAAATAACATAATCAAAAATGGTCGAGAGTGCTTGAGAGAGATCCATCCTGTACAAACAAGTAAGTCACTATTATTTTATATTCAATGCAAAATTTTTAAAGTAATTGATACTCTCTTGCTTATTTTCGATAATTTCATTAAATATGCTGTAGAATTTGTATACTTAAATTTATATGTAAAAGTAAACAATCAAAAGTTTAAACAAAAAAATGAAATTTAGAAAATGGGGAAGTGACTTGACAGTAATTAAAGGCAGCACTAAAAATTATACATAAAGATAGTGATATTTGAACAAATATGCCTTGTTCGCTCAAATCAATCTATTTAGGAAAAGTTGAAAATAAAAAATAATATAAAATTAATTAAAGGCAGTTAGTAAATCTAATAAAAAAACATGCAACTTTTCATTGTTTTAATAAGCATATTTCTGAAATAAATTTGCAACTATTTACACTTTGCATATTAATGCCAGTTTTGTATTTCTTTGAATTAATTAATTCCTAATCTTTTGTATTTTATCAATAATTACATTTAAAAGTCTTATTAATATATTTACAGAATATCTAGAAGCGTTGTATTGAAACATAAAGATTTTCTTATATTAAAGTGTTTATCCAATAAAGATAATCATCAAATTATATAGAATCATTTTAGAAAATCAAGCTCTTATAATATACTTTAAGATAATGTGCAATTGTTTATTTTTTCTTATGTTAATTTAATCTCAAAAATAATAAATTTTATAATTCCTTATCCTTAAATTTTTTATATCAATTAAAATATGTTACAAGTTATTATTTACTCAACTATTTTAGTATTTTTTATTGTTGCTAAAAATAATGGGACAGCAAAACTTAGGATAGTTCATACTCTACTTAGATATTTTACTATTTGTTTGATATAAATCTCTAATTGATATTTCCCGTCTGATGATTGAATTGCTATCTGATAATAATATTTGTTTGTTTTGAGACTCACATTAACTTCAATTATTTATATTAAAAAGTTCTTGTTTAATTATTTTTTAAGCTACTATTCTATTAATGATTTTGCTTCCTATAAATTATAAAACTCTTCATATGCAAAAAACATCTCATTATTAATGAAGTCTTCGAATGTAATTATGTTCCTATTGCCAAATTTTAATAAATTTTGATTTAATTAATTAAAACTTATCTCATCATAAAGAATAAATTTATGTACATATATTGTTAATTTATGCACTTTATATTTGAGGAGTTCAGTTAATTTTATTATATTTAGGGAAATTTCATAGTCCAAATTTAATCTGATATCACAATTAAGTAAATTATTTCTATACTTTCTTACGACTCTATAAATGTCTTTTACTGAATCAGAATCATTTATATATACTATAATAGTTTGTAACTTTGGCACTGTATTATTAGAAAATTTGACTTTAAAAAATTCCTCTAAATATTTTGTGTAATTTTCTCTATTTAACTAACTTTTTAATTCAAATTTTGTAATATTTATCAAATTTGAGAAAAAATATCGATTATCACAGTGGATAATGTGCTTTATTGATAGATAAGTTGAATTTTTTAGATACTAGAACAAGTTTGATTAGAAATTTAAGCTACTTATTTGTAATCATTTATTAAATGAAAGTCCATTTTCTTAATATTATTTATAAAATTGGTTTAATTATAGCAACTAAATATATTCTGATTTATCATAATTTAAAATATCTTTGAAATCCTAGAATATTTTAATTTCTGAAATTTTATCCATCATTAAGGAACTTTCTATATCAATGAGTAATTTAATGAATTTTGCTTCATTTTTACATAAATTTACTTCGATCTTGATTTAATTTGATAAATTTAATAGATAATTAATTTCTTCAATTTTATGAGGTATGTATTCATTGAAATTTAGACGTAAAACATCAGTAACTAAATTAAAATTTCTATGATTTTTTACAAAAGTACAAATTTCACGATCATTTATTGAAATTTTTGAAAATTTAGTATCCAAAAAGTTCATATTTATATAGCTGTAAATTAAAACTTTGCAATTTTTAATCATGTTTATAGTAAAATTGTTAATTTTTCCTAGTATTTATATTATTTGAAAGCTTATAATTTGAATATTTAAGTTATTGGATAAATTTTGGATTCAGTTTTGAGGTTTTATTCGATTTATAGGATAGTTTATACATATAATCCAAAAGATATTTTTTTCTTTTCAAAAAGAATTTATATAGTACTTAAAGATATATTTATCTAAATCATTGTTCAATAGATAATTAGATTATTTAAAATTATTATATTCCTAGTTAATAAAATTAAGTCGATAGTTTTTAATCACTATTTATGAGATTATAATATTTATTTGTAAAATTATTAATGCAAAGTTAGTCATAAATATAGTAAGATCTATTCATTTCTTCAATGTTAGTGTAGAAATATACTATGATATAGGTACTTTAATCCTAAAAATGAATAATTAATACAAAGTATTGCTCTCTTTTAAATAATTAGTGGTACAATTAATTAGGACTTATAATCAATTAATAAAAGATATATTAATAGTTTAATTAATAAAATTTAAATATTTACCAGAAATTATGAAATAATTAAGATTTACATCATAGTGTTAAATGATAATATTTCTAATTAAATAATTAAAATCGCACTCTAACCCAGACAGCATATCAATTTAAGTTAGAGTGCGGTATAGTGTGATATTTAATATTTATTTAATTTATATTTAAAAATTACATTTCGTTTATTAGAGATAACATGCTGATTTAATTAATAATATTATTTTGATTGCTTTATTATTAATTACGTTTGAAAATATATAATTTTAAAACTTTTAAATTTCATATATTTAAAATTGTAAAATATGATCTAACAGTTTATTAATTAAATCAGCATTTTATCTCTAATAAACGAGATGTTATTTTTAAATGTAGATTAAATAAGTATCAAATATTATACTCTAACTTAAATCAATATGCCGTTTGGATTTGAGTGCGATATTAATTATTTAATTCGTAATATAATAATTTAAATACTATAATGTAAATCTTGATTATTTCATAATTTCTGGTAAATATTTAAAATTTTACTTAATGTTAAAAATGTATTAGAATTATTAATTCCTTTTATTAAAAGAATTGCACATAAATAATTCTATATAATAGTTTATTTTATTAAGTTCATTATTAAAATTATGAACATGAGAAATTAAAAAATTATTTTAATATAATAAAGTTTATTTAATTAGTTTTTTATCTTTGATGAATATTTAAGTTACTGATAAAAATATAATTAATGTGGAACTAAATATTAATAATAATATAATAAAATAAAATGAAACTATATAAAAATCATAAATTTCAGATTCTTAAATATCTAATGCCAAACTTTTTATATAGCAAAATCTTATGCATTTCAAAATCTGATCAAAGTTTAACAAATATAGTTAAAATTCAAAATTTTAATAATAAAAACTTCGATTTAATTATATCTTTCAATCAAAAGCTATGCTTTACTATAGATTATGATAAAATCTTAAATCTCTTTGAAAGAATTAAGATTAATGTCCCAAGTAGATTATCAAATTACTTGAGAAGAAATTTTTCTTTTTTATAGAAAATATGCCTTTAAAATATTGTGATAAATTTTTATCATTAGAAACATACAGATACCATAAAAGTATCGTTTAAGCTTTTAAAAGTGGAAAACTAAAAATAAACAAAAATTAAATCTTCACTCAATCATCGTCCATTAAGAAAATCCGTATTACATAAAGCCACATTAAATATCCTATTTTAATTCAAAAATGTGGTTATGTTGTCATACATGAATTTTTAATCAAATCTTAAATAAGCAGAACTACTATTTAGTTCTCAACTTGATAGTTAATAAGCTAATTAAGTTTTAATAGAAAGTTGATCATAGTTTGTAAATGCACCAATTCTTGAATTAAATGATTTTCCTTAATTGATTAATGTTTAAAATATCAATTTTAATTATTGTTTGATTAGTAAAAATGCTTTGAAATGTTTTAAATATCTCACTAATCTGTAAAAATAAAAATGGAATGCAGACATTTCTTAAATTGAATGTTTAACTTAGCATTATGGAACAAGTTTGTATTCTTAATTTGACCCAAGAATGTTACAATTCTTTAACTAATAATTACCAGACCTTGAAATTTCCATCACTTCCACAATTATTTTACTAGATATAATCAGAGCACTTTAGTTTAGATACTGGAAAAAGTAAACAATTAATTATACCCCAGATAAAGCTGATTACGAATTTAATAATATCTTAAAACTTTTAAATTTTTAAATCGATGCCAATTTATTAATAACTCTAGATTTTATTAATTATAAAATGGAAACTAAATAAATCTGTTAATAATCCTTAAGAGTTAGTTAAACATCAAAATTAAATTTATCCAACAATTTTAGAATAAAAAGATTAGTCAAGAGTCATCGTAACATAAGATGATAAACACTTTATTCTTAAATTTGTAAAAAATAGATATTTTGATTATTAATTAAAAACGAAATTTACATTTAGAGTTTAATATTTTAATTCAAAAACTAATTTGAATCAATTAATTATTGGTATAAAAAATAAAATATACAAAAAGGTTTTATCTAATAAATATAGTTTTATAAACTTAAGTTTTAAGCACTTTGCAAATAATTTTTCATAAATAATCTATTATATATTAGTTTTTGGTTTAAATTTTAAGCTTAATTCTGACAGATAAAGGGAATTAAATTATTTGAGAGATAGTTTGAATAATTAAAAAAAATCAAATATAAATTTATTTTATTGATGAAGCGTGATAAATTCTTAGTTAACTCAAAGTAATGTAATCTATTACGATCATGTTTTAAAGAGATTTATTCACCTATTATAAATCGGTGCAAGTCTGAATAAAAATTTCCATGCATAATATACAGTTAATCTTATCAACAATCTATAGCAGCAATCTCGACCACATCTAATTTTATAATTATCTATAATTTTGATAAGTCTAAATAAAAATAAATCTTATTTAATTTTTTAAGTTTAATACTTGTAGAATAATTTTTAGGTTAATTAAAAATTACTCATTTATTTTCTTATTAAATGTGATTAAATTAAATCAGACTAATTTTTAATTAAACATATAAAAAACAAAAGAATTAAATAATTATAAAATGGAGGTTGATCCATGTATGGATTCCTGAATCGAAGTTTTAAGTTGAAAAGACGCGATTGAGATTGCTGCTATTCAACGATATCTTAAACTATTTCTTATTCATGAAATAAGATATTCTAAGCCAATTTCTAAATAGTTTCGACAACTCAGTAGAATATAATCGGAAAATATTAGAATTCTTTAAACTATTTAAGAATTTATCACGCCTCAAGAAATGCGAGTTTTATTTTTATGATAGTAAAGCTTGAAGGGAGTTAACAAAAACTCTTGTTAATTAAGGGAAAGTATAGAAGAAGATTTGGTATTAATATTATATAATTTCAATTTCATACAATACTAACTAAAATTAAAATATTTTAAATAGATTTATCTTATATAAGTGTATAATTAAATAAAATTTTTAATTAATGCAATAATGACTTTGCTTTTAGCATCACATAGAATATAACATTTAGAGTATAAATAATTAATTACTTTCAAATGCAATTAAATTAATTTTTATTATTTTCTTAAAATTAATTAAATATCAATTCCTAATAAAAATATCTTCAACTTCAATGCATATCTGCTAATCTTTTTACTAATTTTTCATTATAATTTATTTATCAAAGAGACTTCTCTAATCAATTTAAATGTCAAAACTTTTTCGATTTTTCTAAAAATAATCATAAAAGTAAGCAAGAGTTTGATCCTTAGTGATTCTAACTTTGCCTTGACGATTCTAAATTTATTGTTCAACTTATTAAAAGTCATATTTGCTCAAATCAGCTTAAGTATAATGTATAAAACTATAATCTTCTTCGATTATAAATAATTCAGCTTTAAGGTTGATAAATTTAAATTCATTGTTTGAAAGTATGAAGAGAGATTTAAAGTTTATGGGAATTTTAAATACAAATCTCAACTGTATTTTCAGAAAATCTTCTAGTTCATTCATTTATTTTAATGCTCTTAAAAATTTCTAAACAAACTATGGTGAATCAATTTGAAATTATATGTACTTTAAATTTACATGATTTAATTTCTTAAAGCTGTCATATAAATAGTAAAAGTTATTTATTAGTTGAAAGTCTTAGTTTTGCTTTAAAAATTTCAATTTTTCTAAATTTTTAAATGTTGAAAAAAAATCTTATTCATGAAAAATATCAATTTTTTCTAATCTCAAAAATTTTGCATATTATAGTAAGACGTTTGAATTTAGAAAAATATTTTAAAATAGTAAAATTAAACTTGGCCAATTTTAACGATCTTGGGCTATTCAATAGAGAATTCAAAATTAATTGGATTTTTTCGATTGGTGGTACTTTCTTCTCACATCCCTAGAGTGTCAATTTAAATTAAACGCATCTAAATTCATTAAATTAAACCCTAAAATTAAAATAAAGTTATCTTGTCCAGGGATGCTTAAAAATAGTACTGAGTACTGCTCATTGTAAAGTCCATCTAGAATTCTTTATTAAATGAGTCCAAGATCGTTTAAATTTTTCTACTTTAACTGCTAATAATTTGATAAATAATTAATTTATTTTGAATTATTTTCCAAATTCAAATTTACTTCTACAATATTAAAAATAGCCAAGTAAATTATTGTAACAAACTGACTAGGACAGAGTCAATTTACCATAAAAATCTAATCCCTTGCTCATATAATAATTGAGATTGTAGAAGTCATCTTTATTTAATGATTATTTCATACTTGAAATATTAAATTTTAGCATATTATAGGCAAAGTATCCTGGATGTTAAATGTTTATTTTATCTACTTATTAGATTTTATTTTACAATTAAATATGAATCATAGCTCTAAATAAATTGCATAAAAATTATCAATCTTTACTTAATTTAATTTTAATTGTGAATCGATTTGACATTTCAAGCAATCTATTTATTTTATCTGGATTTAGAGGTGCCTTTTCTATGAAATATAAAGATAAAAAAGATTATTTTGATTCCTAATTTTAATGGTTTTTTATATAAATAGAATTTTTGAGATTTTAATTTGATATAAGTGACATCTTGGTTGCGACGTGATTTAAGTCAAAGAAACTAAAAATTTGTATAAGGCAAGATTATTGCATAAGTATTGAAATTATTTTCTTATTATTTTATTATAAATAATTCTCGAGATTAATATACAAGAAGTAGATTTAAATATTCAATAATTAGTTTGAAAAATAAAATAAATTTTATCTACAAATTCGTAAATATTTTAGATTATTTTATTTCAAGAAATTTAATGCAAATTATATAATTAAACCTTTTAGAAATAAAATTAATAAATTGCTTTAATTTTGAATTATTTTTTTCAATATTACTTTAGATCCTCAACTTTTGAGTATAAAATAAAATTTAATTAATAATAAAGGAATAG
>ARYC01001836.1:0-12258 GCA_000711775.1 Oxytricha trifallax
CTAAAATGCTTACATAAACAAGCATCCAGCCTTCAACAAGTAAATTAAAGGCAAAGTCGATTTCGAAGCCTCATTCAGGTGCAAGTAGTATGAACCAATAGTGAAAACAATCAATTTTACAGAAATCAAACATATTAAACAAGCAGTTCCAAAGTAAGCTACTCATGATTAATTGGAATAGAACAACTCAAGGAAATTAGTCAATCTTTAAACCCCACCTCGCTATAAAATGAAATCAATGCATCAATAGCCTAAAGACTTGTCTCCTATACCAGAAGTTGAAGATATTCCTTGAAATCAATCAAGCACTTTGAAAAAATTCAGGAATTTGAAGCTGTAGAGCAGTACCAAGAAAATCACTTCTGATGATGAGCAGATAAAAAGGATTCACTCAGGTCTCACGCCTTTGATTGATAGAGTGTCAAAACTAAAGTTGTAATCGACCTTAAAGAAATCAAGCAGTTCAATGATGGGTTAGAGGTTAAGAGAGGTGATCTAACTAACTCCAAGGAAGTTGTCGCTGTCAGTTTTAAGCAGTTCTAATGTTGATGAAAGTAAGTACAAAAGATTGAAAGTGGTTGTTGATGGAAGTTAGCTTAGGATAGTCTATTGTCAAATGAATGAATCGTTGTTTAAGTGAAACTATACTTTCAGTATCAGTATGAGATACTCTTGATCATAGTAACTCATAAAAGTGAGAGAGATGCAAGTCGTCTCATTAACACCTGTAATCATGCAATAATTTCAACAACCATCCTTAAAGAAGATACCCTGAAGATACCTCAAGGTTGTATGGTTCCACCCTTCAGATTGCATGGTTCCACTCAAAGGTTGTATGGCTCCACCCTAAAGTTGTACGACTCCAGGTTGTACGGATCCCGGTTGTATGGATCCGGGTTGTATGACTCCAGGTTGCATGGTTCCACCTATAGGTTGTAAGAATCCATTTACTGCAAATTGAGTGTTACTCTACTTGATCAATCCTGTAATAAGTAGACTTCCATCTAACAACACAATTGACAGTCCAACTCTCGTTATTTAGCTAATCAACTTTTCTTATAGATGACTTATCTCAAAATCAGAACCAATTTGAAGAATCCAAGGAGTATAACAAACCCCATTCATTGATGATAAATGAAAAGCAGCTTGACTAACCTTACAAACCAATCTCTCAATATCGACAGGAGATGCTTTCCATTTTAGGTAATTATGGCTAGAAAGCCAGGCAGTTGTCAATTGCAAAGCAATTAGTGAAGAGACAATAATATTCTATGGGTTTGATAGCTACAATCGCAGTTGACAGAGTGGTCTCCACTCAAATAATTGAGGGAGCTTTTGATTCAGTGCTGTTTGAGAACTTTATATATCAGACGCTGAGAAGTATAAGAACTGACAAAGATCTATGCAATAAGAAGGTGGTGCTATTAATGGATAATGCCATAATTAATAAGTATTCTGAGATGCTTGCGACTGCTCGTCGCTTCAAAGTCAACGTACTCTTCAACGCAGAATACTCGCCCTGGCGCAACACAATCGAATAGTTGTTTGCATACATAAAAAAAAACCTCAAGCAGCAGAACATCAACAGCAAGTAAGCATACTCACATAACAAACTTATAGAGTGCAGCTGGTCAAGCGCATCCAAGAAATAATAAAAAACATGAGCGAGGATGATGTTCGAGGACTCTGGGCATTCAGTATCAAGAAATGGATACATACTCTGAGGTATGGCTTTGTATGAGATTCTACTCAAAAACAAGAATTGCATCATACATTGAAATTTCTATAAGCGCTTATAACTAATGCATTGTCATTTTTACTGCCTATACTATTACTGCTGCTATTACTCCTGTAATTAATACTGTACTTAAAATTAATACATAAATGCACGAGGATCCCTGAAAATCGCAGTTTTCATAAGTCTGCTCAAACAATTATGAAGTTTTGACGAGTGGCATCAAATTCTGCTCGACTCCACTCTATATAGCAAATTTCTATGCACTCAAGGTATACACCAGAGGAGTTGAGCAACTTAAGCTAAAATTGGACAAAAATTTGTTCAAAATCAAATATTTCAAGAATTGAATGGGTTGGGAGAGAGGAGCTGCACTGAGCATCATGCTATCCAGTTTGATAGGAATACAGCAAAAAACTAGCAAATTCGCAACTTCCGCTCGATAATTTTGACCAGCAGAGATTAGCAGGTACTGCTGGAGCATTGAAATTTATGACCACCAAATTTTGCAAAAAATTGACCAGCAACAACAATCTTCAAGATTTTTGACCACCATGCTCCAAATTTGGCCTGGTCACCGCACATTTGCGAAAAATGACACATAACACTAAATTCAGACTAAAAACTGCGATTTTTCGAGATTTTGACCACTACTCTGGTCATTTAGTTCAAATCATGCACTCTGGTCACTTTTTTAGCAAATCTCAGCTTTGACCACTCATCTGGTCATTTCAGTTCAAATCATGCACTTTGACCACTTTTTTGACCACTCTGCTCAAATGGGAGAGACAAATATACAAATTCAGAAATTTTGACAACGAATAGCAAAGTTGGTCATTTTCACTGCAAATACAGAATTTGGTCACTTTAGAGATGTTCCTAATGATGCATGTATATTTTGACTCAAAACCCTAATAAAAGTGACTATTTAGTTATATTAAGTAGCAGTTTGACCACTTTTCGCATATAAGACAAAACGCATAGTAAATTAGCAGTAATTATATATTTAATTAATTTTGAATTTTAATTTTTACATTTCCCCGATTCAATTGTATTTTATCAATAATAGAGAGTGACATGCCAAGAAACGATTACTTTAGCTGCATGGTTTAGAGGGATTTTAAGCAAAGAATCAAGCAATACCTCGATATAATAAATAAATAGAGGTCTTGCATACTCTACAATAATCAAACAAAGCAATGAAAATGAAGTAACGCTAGATACAATCAAACTAATACTTAGAAAGATAAAATTCAGAGAACTACCGCATCACTCTAAGTTATGTTTGTGTGAAATATTTTAAAAAACTCAATTGCTATACTCACTTAAATTACTAATATTTAAACATTAAACCTCTACATAAAACCTATTAAAACCCTAATAAAGTATGCACTAATAGTCTACTTTTATCAATCAAAAACTCAATCAAACTACTGAAAGGGTTTTGGGGTTTTGAATATTCTAAGGTCTTAGTGCTTGAATTAGCTAGAGAGATAGAATACGTTAAGAAGGTACGCAACCAACAAACCTCTGAAATAACAAAAATTATGATCAAGATTCAACACAAGAAAATACCAGTTCTTGCTTAAATTGATCTAGATACTTCTCTTTAAGGCTACGTTATATTAGAAGAGTCATTTGATAAAAAAATTATCAATGATCGTCAATACGCATACAAGGTGTATCCCTCCAACTATCTCTTTAGTGATGATAAATATCAGATGGAGTTTACAAATGATTATCAAGAACTCACTTAAGCAAAATTTAAAGAGTGTAGTTACTTAATCAAGCTAGATGCTGTTCTCCTTGCTAAGGATCATGTTGCTTTCAGACTTCCACTCTATGAAATGACCCTAAGAGATTTCATAATAGATCAAAGGAATCATAAGTAATTTGGATAAATAGCAACTCAGACCGTATATGGAAGTAAAGAGCTTCACAAGTTAGGGTTTGCTCACAGTGATTTGAAGCCAGAAAATATAATGATAAACTTTTCACCAATAACAGTAGCAATAATCGAATTCAACAGAGCTTAAAGAGTGGAAGTATCAAGGCTTTAAACTGTAATGGGTACGCAAGAGTACTATCAAGAAAAAGAAGACTGGAGAGATGGACACTTTTAATGGGATGTGTGGGCTTTAACAGTAATAATAATAGAGTGCGATATGCCTCGTAATGAATACAACTCTACAAGATGCGAGAACGATGCGAAACAAAGAAAAGCAATTTATTGACAAGACAAGAGTATCTCAATCAATAAAACAAATCGCAGAGTCAAGAATAATTGAACCAAACTCAAGATCATGCACATCAATAGAGCAGATAGAGTTGTGGTTAAGTAAGATAAACTTCAGACCTCAACCACATTATCCTAAAGTGCATTTTGATTGATTAAATTAAATACATTTACTATAAATTTCACATTAAAACCTATTAATAACCTAACCCCTAACAAATTCACTACAAATCAAAGCACTTTGAGACCTCATTAAGGGGTTTTGGGGTTTTGACTGTCATCTTCTTAATTTTAATTTTCAAGTTTTTATGTTATGTTCAAAAGTTGCTTATTTTTATTCTTTATCTAAAACACAATTGTATTTTTTAAAAAAGGGATGGTTAAATTTATAATTTACAAAAATTAACAAATATTTTTGGACTTTAAATTGATAACTTAGATATTATGAGATTAGCATTCCACACACACCCAATTTGATAATAATTATGGTTTAAGCATTGACATATTTGCCATGGACAATTTCATACTGCAATCTCTCAGCATCGCCCTTTACTTAACTCTTCAATTCCTTAGCCTTCAAGTTTGCCTCCCATTCATTCCTAGCTTACTACTGTTGCTTAGCCCTGCTCTCTTCTTACTTATCCTCATTTTTATTTCTAAATTGCATCTCATATTTAATCTAATCCTGACTCTCGAGTAAATCTTATTTTTTCTCTTTTTCTGCTCTATCCCTATCGTGTTTGATCTACTAAATCAATTGTTAATTATACAATTACTAAGTTTATTTTATTTATTATTGGTGTATTTACTTTGGCGTTTCTGTTATCTTTGGGAATACACTGACTAAATTAGTATCTACAGTGTAGAATTTATGATTTTATTATTACTATTGCAACTTTTCTTAGTTTATGTTGTTGTGTTTCTAAGTAGATTTATGTTAAATTTAGTTGATTAGAGTGTCCTTCAAATCCTTATTTTGCTTTTGTCTTCTTAGCATTGCCAGTTCCTCTTTTATGTTATCCTGTTCCAGTTTTTATTGCATTTTAAGAAACTCAGTCTGCTTCTCAGATTAATAGAACTTATTGAGAGTGTTATATAGCTTATCTAATTAATCCTTCTCCATTTTAGAATTAGTTGAGTTTTTATTATAAGCTGATCGATGAGTTGTCGCAGTAGATCCAGCGAAACTACTGCTATTTTGTGGAGTTTGGAATGCGCTGTAGGTTTATTTGTGGAATTAATGAAATGGCAAAGATGTTAATTTGTAGTTTTATTGTTATTGTTTGCTGTTCCCAGATAAATCAACTGGGTTTAACTTTTCATTTATCATTTTATTGTTATTAGAAGAGTTGATATGCTGAGAAAAAGTGTCACTAAAACCTAGGTGTGAGCTATTCAAAACATCTGAATTGTTTCTTCGTTTTTTAGTTAAGGAAGTTGCAAGGTCCATTATTTATGTAAAATAAATATATTTTAATTAAAATTCATCAAATCATCATAATAATATTCACCTTTTAATTTTATTTCAACTACAACTAATTTATTATCAATTTTACTCTTTTAAATAGAATTAAGAATTAAAGTAGTGGGGGAGGAAGTTCCCTGCACTCTTCTTATTTATGTAAAATATAATAAATTTTACTTAAATTATAATTTTTTTTATGTTTTAAGGACTTATTAAATATTAAGAGTATTTTGAGGTTTGATAGGAAGAGACATTACTGGAGTTTAGTTAGCAAAAAATAAAAATGAGAACAATTGGACACCTCAAATATTTAAGAACAATATACAATGGATCTATTCCGGCCTAAATATCTTAAAGTTTTAAGATTACTAGTATTTAAAATAATAAAGATAATGCTTGGATGGTGCTTAGAATAATGCTAATAGAGATATTGACTAATTGAATAATAAATTAAGTATAATTATAAGAATGAAATATATCAAGAAAGTTGGTTGATAGTTGTTAAAAAGATTAATTGAAAGAAAAATTAAAAATAAAAAAAAGTGCACGAAACTTCCGCCCCCAAAGTAGCATCTTGATCAATAAAAATAGAAATTTAAGAAGCTCAGTGGTATTTCTGATGACAATGGTGAAGAACTTAAGAATTCCACTCTATCCTCTTAAAATCACCCTCAGAACAACGGAAATGTTATAGACGATGAAGAGAGATTAAGACTGGATCGCTTGAGGAATGAGAAATTCAAGTTCATTGAGAATTCTATGGCAAACCACAGAATTGAAGAATCTACCAGTGAATACAACTCAAGTTTCTTATCTATTCATGATAACAGAAGGGGCACTCAAGGTAAGAGCATAGTAGACAATAATAATAGAAGAAGTGGCGCATTTGGTACTTAAATCACTGATCAACCTGTGGAGGAAGTAGATGAAGATTAAGAGTCAGAGAGATCCAAGAACTACGATAATCCTAATCATTAAAATAAAAGTTAATAGGATTTCTCACAAATGTAGCAAAATTCAAAATAGAGCAGCAGTTTGTTAGTTGCGGATACAAATGGCTTAAATCCTAAGAATCATAGTTAAACAGAAAAGTAAAGAAACTAAGCATCTAAATAGCAGTAACAGTAAAATAAGAGCAATTAAAAGTATCAAGATAGCGATGATGAGCTAGATAGTTAGGAAGGCAAATAAATTCCTCAAATTATTAAGAAGAAAAAATGAAACAACTGTAGTTTTCCTTTTAATCATATTAATAAGTATATCGAATTTTGAATTATATAATTGCATTTTATTTTATTCAGAAGTCATTTAAACGAAGCAATAGAGAGATTCTTACTTATCAAATTAAAATAGAGTAATTATTATAATTTCATAGAATAAATAGTGATATGAGAGTAGTCAAAAAGCCATTAATACTGTTGGTATACCTTAGTCTGATTATGACTTATTTGAGTTCCTCCTCAGCCAAGAGAAATACGAGGAAGCTTACTCTAAATGATGTCCTAGACACATTTGATTTATTACCAAAAACTGAACAGTAGAAAGCACAAACAAATTTAATATTAAATTATAATTATAATGCAAAACAAACTGGAATGTGAACTGCTCCACTGCCATCAATCAACTTATTTCTGATGCCACTAATTTTGGAAGTGTGTTCTATCTCTTACTTAATGGCTTGTATTTGGGTCAATGGGGAGATTATGAATCCTGTCTTGCAGATGCCAATCAGGGTCAATATATGCTCATAAAATAATTTTAATAGATTAATAAAAATAAACTCGTGACAATGAGAGGCAATTATGCTGGATCTGCAGATTTCACCAGAGGAGGAGCTGGAAAGTACGACAACTTTTCAACTTTCTTAGGCATGTGTATTCCTAAATAATGCCAAGAAAATGATGTGAAAAGCATGGATAACCACTTTATAAGCATGGCTGCAGGAGCTAACTGGACAAATGTTTAAGTCTCTTATACCTTTGCATCTAGAGATAATCAAGCAAGAGCATCAACATTTGGAGTTGGTGGAATTCTTACTTTACTTGTTTTCATATTACTAATCGGAGTAGGCATAGTCGGATCAATTGTTGAGCTCACTAAAGTAGGTGATATACCTGATTTGAATTATGAGAAACTTGATGTGGCAGCCAAGTTCCACACAGTGTAATAATATGAGCCAATTCTTATTCAAAGAAAACAGTCATGGGCTTAAGCATTGATGTGCTTCTCACCCATAAGGAATTTCATCCAAATGGGATAAATGCCTAAATCTTATTAAATAGCGAACAGCGGGGTGTTCAGGAAAGATTTGGTCAAAAATCTAAAAGTCTTCAATGGAATTAAAGCTTTAAGCAGTCTTTACCTAATTTACGGAAACACTTACTTCTTCTCTTGGTATGCAATCTATGACAACCCAGGCGATATCAATAAGATGAAACAAAACATGCTCTTTGCAATTATTCCTGGCGCTTTCTTTATAGTTCCCATGTTCCTATTCTGTTCTGGATTCTTAGCAACATTTTCATTTTTGTAAACTGAGGAGCATTAGCAATTTTCAGCTAAGAACATCTGGCAGTTCTATCTCAAGAAAATCTTTAGACTGCTTCCATTTAACACATTCTGCGTGGCATTTTCAATTTTTATTATGCCATACCTCGGCAGTGGACCCATTTGGAAATATTATGAAGATATTATGGCACCTTGCAAGACCTATTGGTGGACTAATGTCATCTTTATCAACAACTTCTACCCAGCTAATTATGATGATAAATGCATGGGATGGAATTGGTATCTACCAGTTTATCTGCAACTTACTCATTAATAATAAGTATAATTAATTAAGCATAATATGTTGAAAGCATAATCTGAATTTGATTGAATTGAATAAATGTTGGGTCAATTAAATTCATTTATTTTTAAATTTAATAATTAAAATTTTTATTTACATCCTTTTTGAATTATATTCAATTTTGAGAGTTATGCTTTTTAGAAAAAAATTTTATTTTTTTATGAACAAAAATGCATATTCTCTTATTAATCAAAGATGAAAACTAATAAGTTTTAAAAACAATTTATTCACTATAAATATAAGCATCATTTTAATAATTTTTGAAATTTAATTTGACGCATTTACTCTAATTGTTGATAATGATAATTTTTTAAGAATATTTTATAAGTATTATTCTATTGCCATATCATTTTCTGCCTATAAAAAATTATTACATCATTATTTGAAATATCTTTAGTTCATAACTCCAAAAAAACTTATTTAAATGGATTGACTGCTCTCTTACCATTTATCTTACTAGCTTATAAACTTATACCCAGAAAGCTTATAGTATCGATAATGTTCTTCGTTCTGATGACTTTCTTCTTCGCTTTGAACTTAGGTTTAGTCATAAGAGATAAAATTGGAGCGATTCCCATCTTAGACAACGATAATAGAAACTATGAGTTCTACGCAAAGACTTTCATGATGCCCTGGTTCCACGTTAATTCATACTTACTTGGAGTGGGATTATGCTTGATTTACTTTGAATTCATAACTGAGAGATCAAAAACACAGTTAAGTGAATTTTAAGAAGAGCAAGAAGTCTCTATTCCATCAAGAGTTCTTACAGCTGTTTATGAAAATCCAAAGGTCAGATATCCCATGTACTTACTTGGACTGGGACTTATGCTTGCTACTTATTTAGGAGGTAAAAATCTATAAATTTCTTAATATTTTAAATGAATATAATACTATTAAATCTTTGGATGACAAATACTAATTACACAGCCCAAGGATTTTATGCTTCATTTGCCTATTTCTCATTCGCTTTAGGTTTCTCAATGTTAATTATTCCAGCTCTGCTTGGTAAAGCTTAATTTGTGAGATTCTTCTTCGGTGGTGATCTTTGGAGTCCCTTCCCAAGCATTGCTTTTGGAATCTTAATGACTAGTCCAATGGTTAGCATGTTTTACTTCCTATCTATGTCGAATGCTCTGCACATTGACTACCAAATGTTCTTCTACTATTTCTGCGGTAATTTCGTCTTCACCATTACTCTGACAAACATATTGTATGTATTCGTTGACAGACCCTTCTTCTCTCTGATTAAGAGCGACTATGACATTCAGCAAGCATACAAGATAAAAGACGAGTTGAAGATTGAAAACTTCAAGAATCAAAACCCCAAAACCCCTTAATGAGGTTTATAAGTGCTTTGATTGATGAGGGTAATGTTGGGGATTAGGGTTTCTTTTTGATTAATTTCATTTTTGTTGTTAGATTCATTTTCATTTTTTATTTTCATGGTTGAGATCTTTATTCTTTTATTTTTTATGATCACTACACCTATGTAAATGTTATGTTCAAATTATTCCACTACGAAAATTTCAATGATAGCACTTTACCTATTTGCATTACTTATTTAATTAAAATAGTCAGTTTGTATGAAATCTTCATTCCTTAATTCTTAGGGACTCCATTTTTTAAAACATTTTGGTACTAATTTAGTTTTAATTATTTAGTACATGGTTCTAATTAGGTTTTAAACCAAATTAGAAATTTTGCATTAAAACCTCATTAGTTTAAAACCCGGTACTAATTAAGTTTTGGTACTATTAAATTGGTACCAATTAAAATTAAACGAATTTAGTACTGGTACTAATTAAATATAAACAAATTTAGTACTGATTTAATGGAATTTAATAGGTTAAAATGGAAATCCATCTCTTAAACTTGTTACAAATTCTGCAAACTTTCTCCACTAAGCTTTACAGGATTGACCTCCTATAGGATGGCCATATTTAATAGGTGTCTAAAATTTTATTAAAAGTAGAAATACAAAAATTTAAGTTTGATCTCCATTTTTAATAATTTTACAAACAAAACATGACTACCGTGAGTCTATCATATACCTTAAAATCACTCATTTTATGCATATTTTACATTTATATTTTACTTAAGCTACCAAAAATTTTTATATAGTACTTAAATATAAAAATATAGAAAGTAAGCGGAAAGAAAAGAAAGTATTTTATTGATTATGAAAAAGTTTTATGATAAAAATTTCAAAAATATTTCTGCAAAAATGCAAAATTTTTGAAAAGATGTAATCATTAATTTTCATAAAAACCATCAATAAATATGATAACTTATGAACAAAATGTAAAATAGAAAAATACTCATCCGAAACTTACCTCTTTCTAATAAAAATGCTATAGTTTATACATAAACATGAAAATATATAAGTTGAATATAAAAAAAATGATCATATAAAACTTCCATATTTTTATAACTAGAGTGAAATTAATGCTTAAAATCAAAAAGAAACCCTAATCCCCAAAATTACCCTCATCAATCAAAGCACTTATAAACCTCATTAAGGGGTTTTGGGGTTTTGAATGGAGTTATTCTAGGAGTGAAATTTGTTGCTGATAATAAGAGACCTAGTTCCATTATGATGAATCAAAACCAATAATCACCAATTTCACCTAAACCTGACTAGAAAAATAATAGTGGAGGTATTGATCCATTCGATGACTTCTAGAATAGCAGCGGAGAGTATAATCATCAGAACTCTGGCAACTAGATTTCACATTTAAAACATATAACTTTAATTTATTTATCACCAGGTGCTATTCAAGATTCACCAAGTGAAATGAGCAAAACTAATCAGATTAACAGAAATCAATACTATAATTTATATATATTTTGAAATAAAATTATTTAATGCCTAATTTATAATTGTGTTAATTATATTGAAAATTGAAAAGTTGTCAAATAATTTTTTTTCTCTATAGTTGATATCAAATTTTTGATTATATTTATTAAATAATTATTTTTTTAAAAAATTACAAACAGAATTTTAGTGTATATTTATGACGTAAAATATTTAATTGAGGTGTAATACTGAATTAATACCTTATTTAAAATTTAAATTATTTTTTAATATATTTATAAAATGAAGTAATTATTATAAAATATTTATTGTTTTAAGTGATGATCTTCAAAGAGTTGACTCAAATTCAGTTTTTAACATAACTGATAATGGAATTAGAGCAATTGGTGGTCTACCCTAAACTGATGAATTCAAGAGACCTCATTACAAAGAGGAAGAAAAGAATCAATCGAGATTAAGCGATTGAAAATTATTAAAACTCAATTTATAAATCAAAAAATATATATTCGATAAATCATCATAAATATTTATATTTAAAAACACAAACCATAAACCAAATAATATAAAATATATAAACTGAATGTTGTTAAATCTTAAATAAATTAATATATAAAATGAGTGTGGATATATAAATGACTAAAGGGAGGTAATTTGATCTGTCTTCAAAAACAGGGAATTCCCTTAAAGATAACCAACTCAAGATTAAAAGACATATAGAGCACATCTCAGGAAAAAAGGTAAGACCAATTTTACATTTATTTGCAGTATATTTAATAATTTCCTCCAATAGTTTGACTTGAAAAGCTATCAGCAAAATCAAGAGTAGGAGCTACAACAAAAAATAAAATCACATAAAATGAAGGAGATTCATGATAAACTGTACAAATTAGATAGCTGGCTTTCACCGGAGATTGATAACAACGACTATCATAAAAGCATTGAGTAGGAAAACAAAGTTAAGTTTCAAAAGAATTTCAAAGACTTTTAAAGGCAAATTGCTAACTATAATTTTAATAATTTTCCTTATTTTGTTATTATCCTTGAACATTTTTGATTTGCATAATAAGAGGTGCATGATTACACCAACGAACTTATAGATAAAATTAAAAAACAGAAAAAGACCCTTTTAGATTAACTTTAACAAGGAAAGAAACTA
>ARYC01001837.1:0-59344 GCA_000711775.1 Oxytricha trifallax
AAATGGACCTGAATATGATATTCGAAACATAAAATGTCTTCAAAATTTTATAGGCTCTCTTAGGTGTGTCTAAAGACAACTAGTGTTTGCATTAATATTTATATTATTTTTTGAAAGTAGATAAATCCTTCTAAAATTTTTAGAATTGCAATTTAGAGCGACATATCTTGCAACAATTACTATTTACATGGTAATAAGAATTTTCGAAGCAATAATCCAATTAAGCAATTTATAATTTAAACAAGAACCTTTAAATGAATGGCAGAGTTAGTAACAATCAAGCATAAAATACGATCATTCATATAAATTGATTAGATATAATTGTAGTTTAAAATTAAAGATCACTTTCTCATTATTCTGAACTAAATTACAAAAAATAACTTTAGTTTATTAATAATACGTAGATTTATTATTAGTGTAGCCCCCAATAATTTAATAATAATTCATTTTGGGATTTAATTATAAATTAAGCAAACAAGTATAAATTAAGAATTTAAAAAAATAGGAATAAGAGATTTTGATATTTGTTTCACGAATTCAAAATTATGAAAGTGGATTCTTACAAAATAAGTAAGTTAAAAATATTGGCAAAAGAAGTTAATTATGAAATAGGGTTCATAATACTTTTTATAAATATATATATTTTTCATATTTTTTAATTTCAATTTTATAATATAATAAAATTATCTTAATAAATAATTATAACAATCTTTATTTTCAATATAAAATCTTTTTTCTGCTTTTTAATGAAGGCATTGTACACATAAAGCCACGTGGTTTGTGATATGGGATTCTAATTCTTTAGAGTTAAAATTTTTCATATTTCTTTTTGCTGAAGTATAATTATAATAATAAAAAACTTTTTAAATTTAAATATTATGTTATAAATATCTCAATATAAATATTTAAAGAAACAAATTTAATAATTGCAAATAATATGATTTTAATTATTAAATTATAATGATCCTTATTTAATTATAAAATTATAATGATTTTTATTTAATTATTAAATATAAAGATTTATATTATATTTGTGAGTTAAGATACAATGTTTTATGATGCATTTTATTACTTTAGGGTTGTTGTTAACTGCTTTAAGACAAACTACGTATGCTCCTTTCAATATATGAGGCAACTTACATGTTTCAAAAGGAATTTAAATTTATCAAATAATAATAATATAAATAGATAAAAGTGTATCTATTTTTTATATAAATAATATAATTAAGGAAATTGACTTTTTCAAATTCTACCCATCCTCGTAGTTTTGGTTGATCATGATGTTAATAATAAATTTGAAAATTTAAAATTATAGCTATCACTATAATAAGAACTAAAGCTAATAAATAATATGAATATATTTATTATTTTGTATGAGTACATTTTATTTAAATTATGAATTTAATATTTTTTAGAAAATACAAAATAATTGTTCATTTATTTTATTTTTTAATCCAGCCCGAAATAATCAAAAATTTTATTAATTTCTATAATAAGAAATATATAATTAATAAATATTCTCAAAATCTTTTAAATAATTATATCTTCGATTTACAATTTTTTTTTTTAAGAAACAATATATATTCTTGTAATATATTTATAAATATAATATATATTATAAATAAAATAACTTTATTAAGAAAATAAGAATTTATATAGTTATTATAATTGAGTTTAGTCTTAAATTTAATATTATAAATAGTATTAATGAATTAATTAATTTTAGTTTATTTTAAAATTAAAATAAAGTACAATATATAATTGTATTAAATATTATTGAGCTAAATTAATAATTTTATTTCAACGATCTATTAATTAATTGAATTATTTTTATTATCATTTGTAATTTAAATAGTTACTTTTTAATTTGTTTTTTTTTACTTTAAAGGGCTGTTATTATAATACTTGTCATTTTAAGGCAATGGATTTTTCTATGATCTTCTTCTACTATAGCAATATTGAATTAAATATATCAGAATTTATTTCTAATTTTAACTTTTATATGCATTAATATTTTCCAATTATTTGATGATTTGCAGCCTTTTAGTTAAAGGGAATTAATTATTGATTAAAAGGTAAATACTTTAAATTTTTAAAGTTAAAATATATTTTTTAAAAAAATTATATTTACTCCAAAGCTGATTGAAAATACATTCAGATTTATGATAAAGTTTAATTTCTAAATAAAGATTCTTATTAATAGTCAGAGTCAATTATTTCAAATAAGTTTAGTTATTATGCTTTAATTTTAGGTTTCTATTTATACAAAATATAAAAAAATAAAAAATAATAAGATTTAAATCATTATATAATTTGAAATAAATAATTAAATAATTATGTTCATTATATGCATTGCTCAAAAAATTTAGTAAGTAAATTTTATAAAAAATATTCAAATAATTTATATATCCTTTTTCTTAATAATAAAAGTTATATCTTAGTTCATTAACTATTTACTTTTTTAATATAAATTTATAATATTATTTTAGAATTAAAAATTAGATAATTCTAGTCTTTAAAAATATAAAATAAATTTATTGTAAAAGTATGGTTATTATTTTGAAACTCATACATTTTATAATCAGATAATTCAAAATTTATTATATTATCACATAATTTATGTAAATTAATAAATGTAACATGATTTAAAAAAGTAAAGATTTAAAATTATTTATATACAAAATATTTCATTTTCATGAAAGAAGTTAAAATACAGAATATATATTTTAAATATATATAATTTATTATAAAGTGCAAAATAATTTAAGAGAGTCTGATAATGTTTTATTATTTTAAATCTTAATTCAATAATAGGAAAGATGCTGGTTCTTTTGTTCATATATTTTTATCAATTAATTTAAATTAACTAACTCTATTTATGATTATTAGTAAATGTCAATCGAAGCTAAAAATTTAGTGTATTAGAGTATCCTTAAAGTTTCATTAATTACCTATTAAATATTTATATTAAATTATTTGAGGCTTTTATGACTTTTTAATTATTTTTAAATTTTGGAGAAAAATTTTATGCTGCACCTCTTTGTGGGCTCCTTTTTAATTAAGATTTTTCAATACTTTTTATCATTATTAACTATATTTTTAACTGGTAAAGAGAAATCTTTGTCATAATAATAAAAACAAATTACATTATGCAATTTAAGCATATTTCATAGGGCTTTAAAATAATGGGTTTGGTTTAAGAAAAAGAATTTATTAGAATTCAGGGATTTTGAATTAATGCTCAAATGTACTTCTCATATTAAAAGCAAACCTATTTATTTTATTTATTTGTAATTATCATATTTTCCTATTTTAATTATATTTTGGGAATAAGGACGTACTTATTATTCTTAGTTGGGCCCCTAGCCCTAGAAGCAGGCCTCTTCTTCGGCGGGGCTTTCTTTACATTTTTTTCTTAATTTTAGTGAATATTTTGAAATAACATTAATTTAAATTAATATTATAAATAATTATAATTATTTTTATTTAACAATATTATGAGTTCCATTATTGAAGTAATTTTAGCAGTTAATTACGGGCAATAGCTCCTTAACCCTAGGCGGCAATTTTTTAATATTTAAATAATGAGAAATTTAAATGAAAAAATTAAATAAAATAATCTAGTTTTATAATTACATTATAATAATTTTTACATTTTAATTGTTCTATTTAAAATTAAAAATATACAATAAAAAGTATAATATTAATTAAATATAATATCAAACAATATAATAGTTAAAAATTAAATAAATAATATATTATTTAATATTAAATAATTTATCAATTTTATTAATATAAATGAATATATTTTGAAACAATTTTGTAATTAAATAAATCCTATAATTTCTTAAAAAATAAGAACAAATAAAGCATATTTTACTTGCAAATAATAATTAATTTTAAATTTATAAATAATATATTATTATTTATAATTTTCTTATTAATTTTATAATAAAAAATAAACCTACCATTAATTACGCTATTACTAAATATATATTCTATAAATTTTTCTCAAATCATTGTATATATATAATATATTATTATTTTAATTAATATTAAGTTCAACTAACCCACTTCCTAGTGGTGAATTTTGATACCTACCTGCTACCTACAATACCCATCTAGCAAGCGCATATTAATAATGATTCATTCGCGTGCCTAGTTTTGTTGCTTAAGTGACATCTATGGACGAATGCGCCAATTTTGATTCGAGTTTGTAGCCCTCCAATTGAATGAGAAAGGAGGAGTAGGTATTAATTAGTCATTAGGATCGATACATCTTCCTTTTACAACTCGGGAGTTTATGGAGTAGGTTTTTGTAGTGGACTAACCATCTAAGTATTCCAGTGGACGTAAAGCAATTGTAATACGTTTTCACTGTGTCAATGACCTAGAGTGCTAGGGTGGAGTCAGAATATTCATTGCTGGATAAAAATGTGGTTAGGCACCTTCTAGAATGTATTAATGCTATGAATATTAGCCATTTTATATAGTCTTTCTTAATTTTCTAAAAATCATCATCATCATTATTATTATTATCACTTTTAATATTACAATTAAGATAAATTATTTAATAAATTGGTAAGAATTTTATCTTGTTTTCTGAATACTAAACTCATTCATATTGAAATAATCACTATTTCCTTGCAACTATCACTCTATTTTACTTCATTATTGTAAAATTAAAATCTGATAAAAATTCAAATATATTTAAGTTACAATTGATTAATAGAATCAACTAAATTAATAAAAAAATATGGTGGGATAGACCTATCTTATGACAGCTTCTCTAAGGAGATGCTTGTTTTTTAGTTTATTTTATAAAGTACAGATTTGAGAATTTTTCATTTTAGAGATAGGAATAATTGGGAGATTTAGTTATTTAATTTTATTATATTAAAAAACATGAATTTAAAAATGCTCAATTTTATTAAAAAAATATTGTTTACATTAAATGGCAACTATTTATTTAATTAAAAAAGAGAATTGTGAGATAATGTAAAAAAAAATGGATTTTAATCTTTTTCATCTTGTAATGCTTTTAATGATATTAAAGATTGCTAATAATAGACAATAGATTGCCATTTTCAACAAAGAAGGTCTATCCTGGGAGGTTCATAGTTTTATAATAAACAATATTCGAAAGGCAAAGCCTTCAAGATATCCCTGCTAAGTAAGATCAATTTATTTTTGAATGAAATTGATGATTTTCTTATCTTAAAGTGAACTTTAAATTGCCTCACAGTTTTCTTGATAAAAATATTATAAATTAAATTAAGAAATAATTTTGAAAACTATTCGTATAATATTTTGGATAAAAGCAAATATAAATATTAGTGTTTATGATAAATCGATAATTCTTTCAAAAGTCGTATTGCCTCAGAGTGTTTCGATTAACATTTTTGGTTATTAAATTCTTGAGTTTTATATAAATTATGTGGGTAATATGATTGTTAATTTTATTTTTGCATTGAAAATTGTGGGGGCGTGAGAGAGGTACCACCCCAAATTTCTTAAATATATTGGCAAATCTTTTAGAAATAAAGTAAGAATTAACTAAATATATAGAGAATATACCTAATTATAGAGGAGCTTAATAATTATTATCAAAACTTCTTACTAAAATCCTACTTCGTTTTTTTACCTGATTTTCATGAAAATCAAATAAAGATTGATATAATTAATTAGAATTTTATAAATATATTATTTAGATGATAGCCTTTCGTGTTTATACAACATATTGCTAAAAAAATTACCAAATTAAGGGAAATTTATTTAAAATTATTTTAACTTTTATATATAGTAAGATTTTCTCTTTCATAACATTTAGCAAACTCTGCAGAACAATATAGTAATTAGCTCTCACCCCTACTCAAGTTGCCAGAGTTTTCTACAAAACATCTGATCATTATAATCTCGACTTTCAATGATCTGATCAACAAAGCATCGTACAAAAGCTTCTGAATTTCATTTTGGTAACAATACTTCTTAAACTTTACAGGCTCTCTTAGGATTGCTAAAGATGACTGTGTTTGCATTCATGTTATTCTACGATTGCTGGTAAATCCTTCAAAAGTATTTAGAATTATATTTTGTGCGATTTATTTTACAAAGTAATAAGAATTTGCGAAGCAAAGAAACAATTAAGCTATTTGTAATATAAAAGTGAGTTTATAATTTATGAAATAAATGGCAGAGTAAGTAATTTTCAAGCTTACGATCAAACATTTAAATTGATTAGATAGAATCATAGTTGAGAAAATAAGCTAAAGACCTATATCTCATTATCCTAAAATATATTACAAATTTAAAAATAAATTAATAAATAAATACTTAGACTAATTTATTAGCTGTATTCCCTAATAATCATAGCAATCTTTAAACAAAAAGTGGTTTTGATATTTTATTACACCTCAAGCATAAAAAGTGTTTGGGTTAAGAATTTCCAAAAAAATAGGAATAAGTTATTTTGAGAAGTTTTTTTTATATTTAAAAGTTATGAAAGTGAGTTCTTTTAAAAAAATATATTTATTATATAAAGATATTAGTTTAAAAATGTTAATGTAAAAATAGTAATGTTAATACTTTTTTAAGTAATTTTTTTCATATTTTTAATTTCTAATTTTTATGATAATAACATTATCTTTATAAATAATTATATCGATCTTTATTATGAATTAAAAATATATTTTTCTGCTTTTTAAGCGCAGCATTTGCAATCTCATAGCCAGGAGTCAGTCTTATGGCAGGGAATACCTAGGTTTTGCAACTGAAATTTATCACTCTTCTCTTTCTAGATATATAATTATAAGGAAATTTAATAATTATAATTATTAAAATTGTAGATATTCTTAATTTCAGGTGCGAGTTTTGCGAAAATGGTCTAAAAGAATCTTTATATATAAAAATATTATTTTAATTATTAGTTTATAAAGATCTATATATTTATTATTTTATAATTTTAAATAAATATTTTAATTATTAAATTATAATGATTTAGCTATTAAAGCCATTCTTTTAGACCATTTTCGCAAAACTCGCACCTGAAATTAAGAATATCTACAATTTTAATAATTATAATTATTAAATTTCCTTATAATTATATATCTAGAAAGAGAAGAGTGATAAATTTCAGTTGCAAAACCTAGGTATTCCCTGCCATAAGACTGACTCCTGGCTATGAGATTGCAAATGCTGCGCTTAAAAAGCAGAAAAATATATTTTTAATTCATAATAAAGATCGATATAATTATTTATAAAGATAATGTTATTATCATAAAAATTAGAAATTAAAAATATGAAAAAAATTACTTAAAAAAGTATTAACATTACTATTTTTACATTAACATTTTTAAACTAATATCTTTATATAATAAATATATTTTTTTAAAAGAACTCACTTTCATAACTTTTAAATATAAAAAAAACTTCTCAAAATAACTTATTCCTATTTTTTTGGAAATTCTTAACCCAAACACTTTTTATGCTTGAGGTGTAATAAAATATCAAAACCACTTTTTGTTTAAAGATTGCTATGATTATTAGGGAATACAGCTAATAAATTAGTCTAAGTATTTATTTATTAATTTATTTTTAAATTTGTAATATATTTTAGGATAATGAGATATAGGTCTTTAGCTTATTTTCTCAACTATGATTCTATCTAATCAATTTAAATGTTTGATCGTAAGCTTGAAAATTACTTACTCTGCCATTTATTTCATAAATTATAAACTCACTTTTATATTACAAATAGCTTAATTGTTTCTTTGCTTCGCAAATTCTTATTACTTTGTAAAATAAATCGCACAAAATATAATTCTAAATACTTTTGAAGGATTTACCAGCAATCGTAGAATAACATGAATGCAAACACAGTCATCTTTAGCAATCCTAAGAGAGCCTGTAAAGTTTAAGAAGTATTGTTACCAAAATGAAATTCAGAAGCTTTTGTACGATGCTTTGTTGATCAGATCATTGAAAGTCGAGATTATAATGATCAGATGTTTTGTAGAAAACTCTGGCAACTTGAGTAGGGGTGAGAGCTAATTACTATATTGTTCTGCAGAGTTTGCTAAATGTTATGAAAGAGAAAATCTTACTATATATAAAAGTTAAAATAATTTTAAATAAATTTCCCTTAATTTGGTAATTTTTTTAGCAATATGTTGTATAAACACGAAAGGCTATCATCTAAATAATATATTTATAAAATTCTAATTAATTATATCAATCTTTATTTGATTTTCATGAAAATCAGGTAAAAAAACGAAGTAGGATTTTAGTAAGAAGTTTTGATAATAATTATTAAGCTCCTCTATAATTAGGTATATTCTCTATATATTTAGTTAATTCTTACTTTATTTCTAAAAGATTTGCCAATATATTTAAGAAATTTGGGGTGGTACCTCTCTCACGCCCCCACAATTTTCAATGCAAAAATAAAATTAACAATCATATTACCCACATAATTTATATAAAACTCAAGAATTTAATAACCAAAAATGTTAATCGAAACACTCTGAGGCAATACGACTTTTGAAAGAATTATCGATTTATCATAAACACTAATATTTATATTTGCTTTTATCCAAAATATTATACGAATAGTTTTCAAAATTATTTCTTAATTTAATTTATAATATTTTTATCAAGAAAACTGTGAGGCAATTTAAAGTTCACTTTAAGATAAGAAAATCATCAATTTCATTCAAAAATAAATTGATCTTACTTAGCAGGGATATCTTGAAGGCTTTGCCTTTCGAATATTGTTTATTATAAAACTATGAACCTCCCAGGATAGACCTTCTTTGTTGAAAATGGCAATCTATTGTCTATTATTAGCAATCTTTAATATCATTAAAAGCATTACAAGATGAAAAAGATTAAAATCCATTTTTTTTTACATTATCTCACAATTCTCTTTTTTAATTAAATAAATAGTTGCCATTTAATGTAAACAATATTTTTTTAATAAAATTGAGCATTTTTAAATTCATGTTTTTTAATATAATAAAATTAAATAACTAAATCTCCCAATTATTCCTATCTCTAAAATGAAAAATTCTCAAATCTGTACTTTATAAAATAAACTAAAAAACAAGCATCTCCTTAGAGAAGCTGTCATAAGATAGGTCTATCCCACCATATTTTTTTATTAATTTAGTTGATTCTATTAATCAATTGTAACTTAAATATATTTGAATTTTTATCAGATTTTAATTTTACAATAATGAAGTAAAATAGAGTGATAGTTGCAAGGAAATAGTGATTATTTCAATATGAATGAGTTTAGTATTCAGAAAACAAGATAAAATTCTTACCAATTTATTAAATAATTTATCTTAATTGTAATATTAAAAGTGATAATAATAATAATGATGATGATGATTTTTAGAAAATTAAGAAAGACTATATAAAATGGCTAATATTCATAGCATTAATACATTCTAGAAGGTGCCTAACCACATTTTTATCCAGCAATGAATATTCTGACTCCACCCTAGCACTCTAGGTCATTGACACAGTGAAAACGTATTACAATTGCTTTACGTCCACTGGAATACTTAGATGGTTAGTCCACTACAAAAACCTACTCCATAAACTCCCGAGTTGTAAAAGGAAGATGTATCGATCCTAATGACTAATTAATACCTACTCCTCCTTTCTCATTCAATTGGAGGGCTACAAACTCGAATCAAAATTGGCGCATTCGTCCATAGATGTCACTTAAGCAACAAAACTAGGCACGCGAATGAATCATTATTAATATGCGCTTGCTAGATGGGTATTGTAGGTAGCAGGTAGGTATCAAAATTCACCACTAGGAAGTGGGTTAGTTGAACTTAATATTAATTAAAATAATAATATATTATATATATACAATGATTTGAGAAAAATTTATAGAATATATATTTAGTAATAGCGTAATTAATGGTAGGTTTATTTTTTATTATAAAATTAATAAGAAAATTATAAATAATAATATATTATTTATAAATTTAAAATTAATTATTATTTGCAAGTAAAATATGCTTTATTTGTTCTTATTTTTTAAGAAATTATAGGATTTATTTAATTACAAAATTGTTTCAAAATATATTCATTTATATTAATAAAATTGATAAATTATTTAATATTAAATAATATATTATTTATTTAATTTTTAACTATTATATTGTTTGATATTATATTTAATTAATATTATACTTTTTATTGTATATTTTTAATTTTAAATAGAACAATTAAAATGTAAAAATTATTATAATGTAATTATAAAACTAGATTATTTTATTTAATTTTTTCATTTAAATTTCTCATTATTTAAATATTAAAAAATTGCCGCCTAGGGTTAAGGAGCTATTGCCCGTAATTAACTGCTAAAATTACTTCAATAATGGAACTCATAATATTGTTAAATAAAAATAATTATAATTATTTATAATATTAATTTAAATTAATGTTATTTCAAAATATTCACTAAAATTAAGAAAAAAATGTAAAGAAAGCCCCGCCGAAGAAGAGGCCTGCTTCTAGGGCTAGGGGCCCAACTAAGAATAATAAGTACGTCCTTATTCCCAAAATATAATTAAAATAGGAAAATATGATAATTACAAATAAATAAAATAAATAGGTTTGCTTTTAATATGAGAAGTACATTTGAGCATTAATTCAAAATCCCTGAATTCTAATAAATTCTTTTTCTTAAACCAAACCCATTATTTTAAAGCCCTATGAAATATGCTTAAATTGCATAATGTAATTTGTTTTTATTATTATGACAAAGATTTCTCTTTACCAGTTAAAAATATAGTTAATAATGATAAAAAGTATTGAAAAATCTTAATTAAAAAGGAGCCCACAAAGAGGTGCAGCATAAAATTTTTCTCCAAAATTTAAAAATAATTAAAAAGTCATAAAAGCCTCAAATAATTTAATATAAATATTTAATAGGTAATTAATGAAACTTTAAGGATACTCTAATACACTAAATTTTTAGCTTCGATTGACATTTACTAATAATCATAAATAGAGTTAGTTAATTTAAATTAATTGATAAAAATATATGAACAAAAGAACCAGCATCTTTCCTATTATTGAATTAAGATTTAAAATAATAAAACATTATCAGACTCTCTTAAATTATTTTGCACTTTATAATAAATTATATATATTTAAAATATATATTCTGTATTTTAACTTCTTTCATGAAAATGAAATATTTTGTATATAAATAATTTTAAATCTTTACTTTTTTAAATCATGTTACATTTATTAATTTACATAAATTATGTGATAATATAATAAATTTTGAATTATCTGATTATAAAATGTATGAGTTTCAAAATAATAACCATACTTTTACAATAAATTTATTTTATATTTTTAAAGACTAGAATTATCTAATTTTTAATTCTAAAATAATATTATAAATTTATATTAAAAAAGTAAATAGTTAATGAACTAAGATATAACTTTTATTATTAAGAAAAAGGATATATAAATTATTTGAATATTTTTTATAAAATTTACTTACTAAATTTTTTGAGCAATGCATATAATGAACATAATTATTTAATTATTTATTTCAAATTATATAATGATTTAAATCTTATTATTTTTTATTTTTTTATATTTTGTATAAATAGAAACCTAAAATTAAAGCATAATAACTAAACTTATTTGAAATAATTGACTCTGACTATTAATAAGAATCTTTATTTAGAAATTAAACTTTATCATAAATCTGAATGTATTTTCAATCAGCTTTGGAGTAAATATAATTTTTTTAAAAAATATATTTTAACTTTAAAAATTTAAAGTATTTACCTTTTAATCAATAATTAATTCCCTTTAACTAAAAGGCTGCAAATCATCAAATAATTGGAAAATATTAATGCATATAAAAGTTAAAATTAGAAATAAATTCTGATATATTTAATTCAATATTGCTATAGTAGAAGAAGATCATAGAAAAATCCATTGCCTTAAAATGACAAGTATTATAATAACAGCCCTTTAAAGTAAAAAAAAACAAATTAAAAAGTAACTATTTAAATTACAAATGATAATAAAAATAATTCAATTAATTAATAGATCGTTGAAATAAAATTATTAATTTAGCTCAATAATATTTAATACAATTATATATTGTACTTTATTTTAATTTTAAAATAAACTAAAATTAATTAATTCATTAATACTATTTATAATATTAAATTTAAGACTAAACTCAATTATAATAACTATATAAATTCTTATTTTCTTAATAAAGTTATTTTATTTATAATATATATTATATTTATAAATATATTACAAGAATATATATTGTTTCTTAAAAAAAAAAATTGTAAATCGAAGATATAATTATTTAAAAGATTTTGAGAATATTTATTAATTATATATTTCTTATTATAGAAATTAATAAAATTTTTGATTATTTCGGGCTGGATTAAAAAATAAAATAAATGAACAATTATTTTGTATTTTCTAAAAAATATTAAATTCATAATTTAAATAAAATGTACTCATACAAAATAATAAATATATTCATATTATTTATTAGCTTTAGTTCTTATTATAGTGATAGCTATAATTTTAAATTTTCAAATTTATTATTAACATCATGATCAACCAAAACTACGAGGATGGGTAGAATTTGAAAAAGTCAATTTCCTTAATTATATTATTTATATAAAAAATAGATACACTTTTATCTATTTATATTATTATTATTTGATAAATTTAAATTCCTTTTGAAACATGTAAGTTGCCTCATATATTGAAAGGAGCATACGTAGTTTGTCTTAAAGCAGTTAACAACAACCCTAAAGTAATAAAATGCATCATAAAACATTGTATCTTAACTCACAAATATAATATAAATCTTTATATTTAATAATTAAATAAAAATCATTATAATTTTATAATTAAATAAGGATCATTATAATTTAATAATTAAAATCATATTATTTGCAATTATTAAATTTGTTTCTTTAAATATTTATATTGAGATATTTATAACATAATATTTAAATTTAAAAAGTTTTTTATTATTATAATTATACTTCAGCAAAAAGAAATATGAAAAATTTTAACTCTAAAGAATTAGAATCCCATATCACAAACCACGTGGCTTTATGTGTACAATGCCTTCATTAAAAAGCAGAAAAAAGATTTTATATTGAAAATAAAGATTGTTATAATTATTTATTAAGATAATTTTATTATATTATAAAATTGAAATTAAAAAATATGAAAAATATATATATTTATAAAAAGTATTATGAACCCTATTTCATAATTAACTTCTTTTGCCAATATTTTTAACTTACTTATTTTGTAAGAATCCACTTTCATAATTTTGAATTCGTGAAACAAATATCAAAATCTCTTATTCCTATTTTTTTAAATTCTTAATTTATACTTGTTTGCTTAATTTATAATTAAATCCCAAAATGAATTATTATTAAATTATTGGGGGCTACACTAATAATAAATCTACGTATTATTAATAAACTAAAGTTATTTTTTGTAATTTAGTTCAGAATAATGAGAAAGTGATCTTTAATTTTAAACTACAATTATATCTAATCAATTTATATGAATGATCGTATTTTATGCTTGATTGTTACTAACTCTGCCATTCATTTAAAGGTTCTTGTTTAAATTATAAATTGCTTAATTGGATTATTGCTTCGAAAATTCTTATTACCATGTAAATAGTAATTGTTGCAAGATATGTCGCTCTAAATTGCAATTCTAAAAATTTTAGAAGGATTTATCTACTTTCAAAAAATAATATAAATATTAATGCAAACACTAGTTGTCTTTAGACACACCTAAGAGAGCCTATAAAATTTTGAAGACATTTTATGTTTCGAATATCATATTCAGGTCCATTTTCAAAGTGTTTTTTTTGTGTAAAGATTTGATAATTCAAGATCACTAAGCGTAGATATTTGGTATAGTTCTCTGGCAACTTGGCTAGGGTGTAGGGGTCATTTATTAAATGGTTCTTTAGATTTTGCTTATAGTTACGAAATATAAAATCATACTAAAAAGGTTAATGGCTATAATAATTCTAAAAAGAAGTTTGTTAATATGGTAACTTATGTGCAATTTTTGTACATATAATAAAGCTATATTCTTAATTATAAAAGTAAATAAATTCCAGAATAATTATATCTATATTACTTGTTTTTCCATGAAAATCTGGCATGTATTAAAAAAAAATTTTAGTAAGAGATTTTTTTCATATTTATGAAGCTCCTATTTTATACATTTTTTTTTCTCTCTATACATTTATTAATTTTAAACTATATTCTTAAGTGATTTCATTTAGTAATTTATTTAATTAACTGTAATTCTTATCTTTTTAATTATCAGATTTATATTTTAAAGTATTAATATTTTGGTAAATTATAATAATATATAATTATATTATTCCATTTTATATTATAAAATCAATTCGCACTTCTGTTCAATGTAATTTTACCTTTAAAGAATTAATTTATAATGGTTTACTATTACGAAAATAGGATAAAAATAATTTTCTATTATTAATATTTACAATTTTAAGGTTATATTTAAGTAATATTAAGTACGAATCATTTTAAAGTGAATTTTTTGAATAAATTATTAAATAAAAGTTTTTTATTTAAATAACATTTTAATTTAAATATTCTAAAAATAATATATTTAAATACTTGAATCTAAATCAATATATATTAATTATGGATTATAACTCTTTATAATGAAAATTTTATGCAAATTAAACAAATCCACACATATTTATTTTATTATTTATAATCCTAATCCTATTCTAATTGATTTTATTTTTTATCTAAGAATAAAATAAAAAAATTATAAATATTTTCTTAAATCAACTCGAAGAGAAATTATATAAAAACTATTAAATAGTTGAAATTAAAAAGGCAGTTTAAGTAAAATTATATAATTAAATGAAAAATTTTATTTGTCTCAAAGGCTGTGAATTAGCAAAATAATTTGACAATATCAAGTATTTAAAATGCTATTGTTAGCAATAAATCGCTAAATTTCTCATATTTATTAGAGATCCGGTTAAAAAAAGTTATTGGCTTTTCTTGTTGAAACCCATGTCTATTTTTAACACTTCTTAATTAGCCAGTATTACTAGAATTTTAAATGGATTTTGTCTATTTTCAACTAGGACAGGAACATTGTTCTTTTTTGAATGCTAAATGCTTTTTATCCATTAATTTGATTAAGAGGTTTCTATTTGGTACTCTAATTTTCCTAGTGGATTTAGCGTTAGTTTCATTTGAACTTTAAGCTCCTGAGCCATGAAGCTTGGAGGGCAGGAGGAGGTCTAAAGGTTGCTGGAGTAGCCAAAATCGTTATATATTTAACCTGATCTTAAATGATCCTAGAAAAGTTTTCGCTCACCGACAAACATTTAACCTAATAATGTATCTTATTTTAAATATAACCTAAAAATATGTACGAGAATCAATTTTAATAATCATTTATATTAATAAATAAAAATTTAATTTAATATTGCTTTAATATCATGAATTTATAATTATATGTAATTAGTTCAATAATATTTATTACGCTTAATAAATTGTATTTTATTTCAATTTTATATATACCAAAATAAATTAATTCAATATAACTATAAAAAAATTTAATCTAAGACCAAACACAATTATAATAAGAATATAAATTCTTAAATTCTTATATTTTAAATACAATTATTTTATTTATAATATATTTAATCTATATATATATATATATATTACAAGAATCAATATTATTTCATAAAAACACACAGTAAATTTAAGAGATAATCAGTTAAAATATTTATAAGTTTACATGATATTAAATGTACTAAAAATAAAGATTTTATAAAATAAGTTGGCTTTATTTCATAGTATTGTGGAAGCTGTAATTTTAAATTTTCTAATTTTTTTATTGACTTGATCAAATGAAACTTCTAGGATGGATTGAATTTGAAAAAATATTAAAAGCTGTTGCGTCTTCCTTAATTATATTTTTTAAATCTAAATAGAATCCCTTTTATCTATATTTTAAATTATTTGATAAATTTAAATTCCTATCAGACGTACAAGACTCCACTTATATCGGAAGATGGGGACATTAATTGCCTTTGGCGATTGGCAACAACCAAAAGCAATAAAATCTTCTATAAAAAATCATCGAAGCTAAACTCACAAATTTTAATAATGATCTTTATAATTTGATAATTATATAAAAATCATTATATTTTAATAATTAAAATTAGTAAATTTATTTAGATAAAAAATAATTATAATTTAATAATTAAAATATTTAATTAAAATTATAAAATAATAAATATATAGATCTTTATAAACAAATAATTAAAATAATATTTTTATATATAAAGATTCTATTAGACCATTTTTGCAAAACTCGCACCTGCCATTAAGGATATCTTCAATTTTAATAATTATTATTATTAAGTTTTTCTTATAATTATACTTCAAGTAAGAGAAGAATGACAAATTTTTGTTGCAAAGGCTTGGTATTCCCTACCGTAAGACTGACTCCTGGCTTTGAGATTGCAAATGCCTTCATCAAAAAGCAGAAAAATAAATTAAAAATAAATAATAAAGTTCGATATAATTATTTATTAAGATAATGTTATTATTATTATAAAAATTTGAAATTAAAAAATAAGAAAAAAATTACTTAAAAAGTATAATCATTACTATTTATACATTAACATTTTTAAACTAATATCTCTAAATAATATATTTTTCTTAAAGAATTCCCTTTCATTACTTTTAAATATATGAAAAAGTTCTTAAAATATCTTGCTCGTATTTTATTGGAAATTCGTAACCCAATCACTTTTTATGCTTGAGTTGTAATTAAATATCAAAACCACTTTTTGTTTATTGATTGCTATAATTTACAAAAATTATAAATAAATTTATAAATAATCACTAGGACTAATTTATTAGCCGTAACCCCTAATAACCATTACTTTAGGATAATGAGATTTAGGTCTTTAGCTATTTTTTCTCAACTATGATTCTATCTAATCAATTTAAATGTATGATCGTAAGCTTGATTATTACTTACTCTGCCATTTATTTCATTAATTTATAAACTCAATTTTAAATTATAAATTGCTTAATTTTTTCTTTGCTTCGCAAATTCTTTTTACCTTGTAAAATAAATCGCACAAAATATAATTCTAAATACTTTTAAGGATTTACCAGCAATCGTAGAATAACATGAACGCTAACACTAGTCGTCTTTGGCACTCTTCAGAGAGCCTGTAAAATTTAAGAGTTTATCTTGCCAAAATGAAATTCAGAAGCTTTTTTACGGTGTGTTGTTGATCAGGGCTTTGAAAGTCGAGATTATAATGATCAGATGTTTTGTCGAAAACTCTGGCAACTTTAATTGATCGTTAGAGCTAATTACTATATTGTTTTGTAGAGTTTGCAAAATGTTATGAAAGAAAAAATTTTACTATATAAAAAGTTTAAAAAAATTATTATAAATTTTCCTTAATTTGGTAATTTTGTTGTACAAATATTAAAGGTTATCATCTAAATAATAAACCTATTAAATTTCTAAAAAATTATATATATCTTTATTTGATTTTCATTAAAATATGGTAAATAAACGAAATAGAGTAGTAGTAGTATAGATTTTGATCATAATTATGAAGCTCCTCTATAATTAGGTATATTTTCTCTATACATTTAGTTAATTCTTACTATATTTCTAAATGAGTTATCAATATAATAAAGTGATTTGCTTTACATAAAAATATATACTTATTTAATATTATACTTATCTTTTAATTATTTTTATAATAATATTATTCCTATTGATATTTTCAAATCCAATTCCTTTTTTTATTATTTATAAAATAGAATTGATTTGTGTAAATTGGTAAAACAAAGTACAGAAAATATATATTAATCTAATTGCCACTAATTAGAGAGGTTTGAAGATCAAAATTGATTCAGCATACTGAGTACCGGTTTCAGTATTTAATGGTTAATATCACTGTGATATATTGAAAAGACATTTGGCATATTTGGTATATAAAATTATCAAATTTCCTCTGTATTATTGAGGATTTAGCATAAAATTTTAAAAGAAATCAGTTTGAGAGATTTGATTAATTAAAGTATAATTTAAAAAATTTTAAATCAATAAATTATATAAATAATCTGAAATTTCAAAACATTTGGAGGATTTGCCACTAGTCATATAGATATAAAAAAATTATTTTAAATGTTATTTGTAATATATTAATATTGATTATTATATAAAGCATCAGAAAGCAGTAATGGGCTGTCAAATTCTTTCAGTAGTCCAAATACTTAATAAATTGCAATTTACAAGATTTTACCTGAAATTATCAGAGATAGACTAACTTCATAGGATTCCATTTTGATTTAATTTCTTATATAGTTTGACAAAGGAGTGATTAGGAGTCTCAATGTTCGAATCCATGCACGCAAGTTTAGATCCTTGTGGTTTCTTCGTTAATTATAGTGGTAGATGATATTTAAGTGAAGACAACATAACATTATTTTCAATAAATTTAAACCGATTGGTATAATTAATAACAGCCGTACTCAAACCTTTCAAGAATTGAGTTCTATTTACAACGATAAAAAAATCAGTGTAAAATTAGGCAACTCCAATATTAATTACAAAAATTGTTAATATGTTCAGTTCCTTCCATAAGTGATTGGTGTGTGTCTTGAGTAAAAGTATCAGTATTGTAGGAATACATTCGATTTGGGAAAATGAATTAAAATCAAAATTAATTAATTATTAATTACCTTCAGTTATGTTTTTGGAAAATGTCTCCAAACCCTGACAATATTATACTCTCTGGATAGCGCATTAAAAATGAGACGGTGGTTGTTATTGCTATAATGAATTTATCTCATCGCCCAAGCGAGAAAAACCCATTATACTATTTTTGGGAGTTAGCTCAAAATCAAAATATCTCGCTTCTTTGGATGATTTGGGAATAATGCCAATAGTAATGTCCAGCTTAAATTGCGGGATCTACCGTAGAATCCTTTTATTTTTGAATTTTGAGTCACTTTGGATTTGATAACTGCCATGATTTTAATATTTAATTAATTTAATTTTAATTCATTTTCCCAAATCGAATGTATTCCTACAATATAAAGATTTGAAAATTTTTATGATAATGGTAAAAAATTCATAATCTCAGCCTGTAAATTGCAATGTTTTGAATATTAGACCATTCTAAGTATTTTACAGCTTTAAATCATATTCAAATACCATAATTAATTTAAATTGGCATTTGACCACAAATTGACTAATTTACATGGATCAAACCAATAATTATTATAATTACTTTCAATTTTAATAAATTAGTAAGATTAATATAGTAAATTTGATTAATTTCCTATTCAAAGAAATTTAACCTCCGAATTTTCTGGTCACATCATTAATGAGTCTAACCGGTCAAATACAATTTCAAAAAATAGGAATCATAACGAAAGTTATTTTGAACCAAATTTGAAATTTAAGCATGTCAAGTTAGTGTCAGCTTTAATATTTTATAATTAAGGTATTTATTTCTTTATCTCATTTTAAAAATTCAAATCTATTTTGGTAATAATTATAAAAATTATTTTTGAATTAATATTTCGAATTTATACTTTAAATCTTTAATATTAAAGATTTTATTACATGTATTTTAATATAAATGCATTCAAATTAATTATATCAATATTATTCTAATCAAAGTTGAATATATGATTACATGCAATTCAAATTAAAAAATTTTAGAAAACAACTATTTTATTGATAACATATTAAATTAAATAAAACCCCTAAATCATTTACATAAGATTGTTTTATAAAGAATAATTAATGTTTTATTAGAATATTTTATTTCTATAACTTAATTATGATTATTAAATGAGATTTGATATATGACTCATGCTGCTTTTCAGTTAAACTTACTATTTTAAAAAATATTTGAATTTAACTTTCATAATTAAATAACTTAGGTAATACTTAATTTAATCAATAAAAGTGAATTGTCTTTAATTATAATATCCTCTAAGTTTTTGAGAGATAAATGATTATTTGAGATATATAGCCTTTTAGGAAATCCTTGACATTTAAAATGTATTATTTTGATAAAATTTATAGTTTCAGTAAGTGACATTTTAAAATCACACTGATATGAAGAATACTAAATGTTAAGCTTTATTGTTTTATAAAACTGAAAATATCTAAAGAAGAGACATGGAAAGAAAAATAATTATCAATCATAATAAATTTCAAAGTAATTTTTTCAAACACAAATAATAAAATGATTTTAAATATCTAATGTTATAATACTCTTATATTAAAGAACTTATTTTTTAACTTATAAACTGTTTTATTTATGGGATTATATTACAAAAATAAAAGGAACTCAAAAACTTCTAAGAGAAATAATCATTACATTATTAAGTATATCTCCTAATTTTTCAAATTAAATATTATTAATTATAACAATTTAAAAAGCTTTTTAGCTTGATCAAATTTCCAACTATATATTATTGATAAAAACTTTTAATATATATATAATAAAACAAAATATAAATAAATTAATTAAATTAAAAGTACTAATAATTTAATTAGTTAAATCATTGATTGGTTTTAAATTGGCTGACTTTATTATATTTTAATTTTTTTATATTAGTAAATTATCTTAAAAAAATTACAATTAATAAAAAGATATAAATTTAAAAATATAATATATTTTTAAGAAATTATAATGAAATAAATTCATTTTAATTTTACTCTAATTATTATAATCTTTGAATAAATATTCAAATACTTTATAAAAAATTTCATTTAGCTTTAATCTAATTTGAATTATATATTATTTGTTAATTTAGAATTTTTTTATTAAGATTGGAAATTTCAATTCTTATCTAAATTATTATTCATTCCTACTAGAACTAATAGAAATTTAATAAATCAGATTCTTCTCATGCAATTCCTCTCTTTTAATTTTTATGTTAAATATGGCATTTTAGCCTCAAATTTTTTAGCTAAACTTCTGTAATCTCAAATAACGCTAATTAAAAAATTTAGATAAATTAGTAGTTTTACGATGCCGTACAACGAGAGAGTGACATTATTGATTCAATGTTAAAAACATCCCATCATTTTTCGGTCTAGAAATTTTGTAAAAAAAAGTCATTTGATATAAATCGTTTATTAAACATTTGTTTCCTAATAATAATTGCTAATCTATTTCTTGTTATTATTCGTGGAAAGGTAATTTTGTTTTATCTACTTCAGTTCAAAATTTTTCATATTGAGACTATATTTTGAAATGATGTCATGCAACCTTAAATGGCTTTGACAATTTCTTTGGTTCAGCATCTTCAATCGTCTTTAGAATTTGAAGTCTTTTAATTTTCATATTAAAGATGGCTGCAGGGTGTCAAATTACTCTGCTCATAATGTTTTATGTCGACAGCTTTTAGAAGACGATAGAATTTCTTCAAAAAAAGATATCCTATGGTTCTATTAGCTCATGTTAATCTAAATTGAGTAGATAAATTAAATTTTGATTTTATTATAGATATTATTATGTCTTTTTATTACATATTATATATTATTTGTGATAAAGACCTTTTAGATGTACTATAGTTAATTAATGCAAAATCAAATCGAATAAAATTATAATAAATTATAAAATATATCAGAATAAATTCTAATAATATCAATCACTTTTAATGCCGTAGCACACAATTTATTCAAAAAAGTTTAAATACAACTCATCAAGTATTTATAACCTCTAATTTTAAATAAAATATTAGTATTCTTAGTATTTTAAATTTTTTTAATATAATTCATGGCATTATTTAAATTATATTATTATCATTGAAATAATATAATATTTTATTAAATAAACAATAAAAATATTTTATTTACTTTAAAATAAAAAACTAAAATTATAACTTAAATTATAAAATTGAATAAATATTTATAATTAAAAATTATATAATAAACTTTTGCCAATTATTAAATAATTAAAAATATTATAAAAGATTAACTATTTTAGATTAAAAATAAGAAAAAACAAAAAAGAAATCTATATATGATTCTGATTTTCTAAATAAATTAAATTTTAGTTTTAACATTAATGAATCTCTGAGCTATCAAAATGTAAAATAACTAAAATGAATCTTTTAAATTTTTATATTTTCCTGTCTTAAAATATTAAAAATGATAATACTTTCTGAGTTATAAATCCAACTTTAAATTTATTAATTTTTATATAATTATATTTTGTTGAATAAATACAATTATTCTTAAGAATTTAATTAAATTAATATGTTTTTTAAACTTATTTTTAATCTTAAATTACAAGAAATCTCTTATAAATTTTTTAAGATGGAGGCTCAATCTCAAGTTTTTCATAAAGTTTATCATGAAAAAGAAAATATGAAATTAAAAAATCTTTAAATTTAATCAACATGAATATATAAATAATAATAAGCTAAATAATTTAAATGAAAAAGAGAGACATGTATAGAATAATAAATAAATTGATGATCTTAATTAGTTCACTATTCTATGAAGATAATAATTTTATAAAATATCAAAATTCTTACATCTTTAAATAAATTAATTAAAAAATTGGTCATAAATTGAAAATTACTTTAAAAAATTATTGAATTAATGTTTATTTAATGTTTTCTAAATTAAATTCAGGTATAAAAATACTTAAATTTATATTTATAGGTGAATATAAAGTTAATTTAAATTACAAATTAGATATAAATAGTAATTATTTTTCTAGGTTTGTATGAATAATAACTAGAGAAATAATAATCGAAATCGATTTGACTTTTAAATAATTATGTAATATACAGATTTAATAATAAATTTTAGAAATAAATTGTCAAATAATGATGCAATGTTTTTTTAAATATGAGCATCCATTTAATAAACAAAAGAAATTTAGTAGTAAATAATAAATAATTTTAAATATCAAAATTTGTCAAAATTTAAAAATATATAAATATTTACAAATAGCTCAATAATAATTAATGAAGTAATTGATTAATTTAATTAAAAAACACCCTACAATAATGCACTCGTTTTCAGCTTTATTACTCAAAGAATTATATTTATAAATAAATGCTTTCTTCACAGTATATTCCATCATAATGTTTAATAAGAAATTAATCCAAAAAATTATATAATTAATAGATTTCAGAAATCCTTTCTTTTTTTTTAACTATAATTAAAAATAAATATTTATCAATATAATATTTTGCCTTTTTATTCAAAAAATAAATTCTAATAATTATTTTCAATAAATAAATCTATTATTTAATTATTAGTATTCTTTATAGTTTAATATTAAAATAAGTTATTTCAATTATGATGTATATAAGAATAATAAACACAAATCTTAATCATTTTTAATTTACACAAAATGTTAATTCAATGAAAATATTTAATTTTTATTTAATAATTAAAAAATCAAATTAATTAAAAATCTCCAAAATTTATTTGTTAAAAACAATATAAATTAATTTATATATATTATTATAATTATTAATAAATAATTTTAAAGTAAATCAACTGATATAAATTAATCCAACTTAAATTTATTGAAATCATGGAAGTCATTTATATATATCCTTATATTCTCTTTTTTTGTGTGTTGAAGAGCTTTTTATAATAATAATAATAATAATAATAAAATATAATGAAAAATTAATAATATTTATAATTTATAATAAAATAATATTTTCTAGTTTGATAGAATTAATCTAATTAATTCTATATTACATTATTTATCTATACGGCATTATAATTGATCAAAATTAAATGTAAATCATATAAAAGACTTAAAAAAAAAATTATAAATATTAATAAAATTTTTTAAAATATCTAAAATTAAAAAGCAATGTATAATTACTATATTAATCGTTTAAGTTAAAAGAGGTGATTTAAATTATTCTAAGTGCTATATATTATCAGCTAATCTTTTTTGTAAAAAATTTGAACTGAAATAGATTCCATAACTTTGAGACAAACATAATTTAATTATGAATAAATTATAATGTTTTTAATATTAAAGATTTGAATAATTATTATGATATCTATAAATATATAATTTAAACATTTTGTTTTTAAAGAAATCCATTCAAATTTATTCTTTTTTATTTGAATCAATAAAAATATTAACATTGTGATATTTTTCATATTTAAATAATTATTTTAAGTATTATGATTATAAAAATTATCTCTTAAAAATGATAAATATTATTAAATATTTGCACATTATAAGTAATTTAAATCTCTTTAGTTTATAAATCAGCATAATTTAACATTAAAGAAAAATATAAGAAAAAATAAATTTATATCATTGTTAATAATCATGATTCTAAAACTTAATAAGATTATAGATTAGTTAAATATTCATTTTTATTTTTATAATTAAATAGATTTAAATATAATATTTAAACTTTCTTATGAAATCTGCTATCGGTAATGTTGGAGGTACATCCTGATCAATTCTAATACCCGAAGAAATTAAACAGTGAAGGTACTCTGTCTTTCATTATATATCAATATGTTTTATTTTTATACATTAATTGTAGGAAATCTCGCAAATAAATTATAATTTTTGTTGATCATTCAAATCGTTAAATTAATGTATGATAATCATATACTATTAAGATTAAATATAATAGATTTAAGGTTGTTATGAGTCAAGAGAAAAGCCGCTCAGATCTCAAATTTAGCTTTCCATGCTGAAGAAGCGCAAGAATAAAACATTACTAAAGAAATCTAATAAAAAGAAATATTTTAAAATACGTATCAATTATGAAAATTATTAAAATATTGAAAATAATTTGTTTATATCAGATTATTAAATAATGCAATAAAAAGCATAAGATTTATTATAAAAATTAAGGGGGGAAGTTTCCTGCCCCAACATTAATTTTTATATTGTTTGGCAATAAAAATATTAGAAAAAATTAAATTTCAATTTCAATTACTATAACCATGAACTAAACAACTTTTATTAATATATAATTTTCAAGTTACATAATTATTCTTTATCAAATTATATATTATAAAAAGCTAATATAATTGTTTTTTATAAATAATTAATGTGATTTTCATTAAAATTTTAATTCATTATCAAGGTAGAAATGATATTTGAAGCTAAATTAAAAAAAAAACTATTTCATAATTGATGATAAAGACTCTTTAATATTATAAAAATTACATATTTTTATGTATGGGGCAGGAAACTTTCCCCCAAATTAACAAAATAGATATTCAATTTTGATTTAGAATTATTTTTACTTTAAGACAATTAATATTATTTTACAATAATATTTTGATGGGTGTAAGAATAATTAAAATCCTTTTTAAAATAAAATAAAATAGATTATAAAATTATTTTTGCATTATGTAATTTATATTGTTTAATTAAAATTAAGATATCTCACCAGCTATTCAATTATTTGAAAATTTAATGCTATTTATTAAAGTAATTAATATTTAAACTTCAGGAGGCATCATTCTTAAAAATATAATCTAGTTCCTAATTTTTTTAATATTTTCGCGATATTTAAAATATTTATTCAATAAAATATAAAATCTTAAGTTAAATTATTCAAATTAAATTATTTAAGATTATTATGAATTCATTTATATGTTTACTTATTCTAATAATTATAATATAAGTTGTAATATTGTTGGAATACATTTGATTTGGGAAAATGAATTAAAATTTAATTAATTAAATATTAAAATCATGGCAGTTATGAAATCCAAAGTGATTCAAAATTCAAATCTAAGTCGATTCTACGGGAGATCCCTCAATTTTAACTGGACTTTACTATTGGAAATATTCCTAAATCATCCAAGGAAGCGGGATATTTTGATTTTGAGCTAACTCCCAAAAATAGTAAAAGGGGTTTTTCTCGCTTGGGAAAAGAGATAAAATCGTTATAGCAATAACAACCACCGTCTTAATTTTAATGCGCTATCCATAGAGTATAATATCGTTAGGGTTTGGAGACATTTTCCAAAAATATAACTGAAGGTAATTAATAATTAATTAATTTTAATTTTTATTCATTTTCCCAAATCGAATGTATTCCTACAATATAATAACAGTGCTAGTAAAATTAAATTAATTATAAAATTTAATTTAATTAATTAAATTGTAATAATTAGCATTTATATAACAAATTTTATCCATATTTTAAGCTTCTAAACATAATATTATATTAATATCTACAAATTAATGATATTATGATAATTACATAATAATTTCTATTTAAATTTTCACTATTTATCTAAAGAAATAACTTTATTATACTTTAAATCGATTAAAAATATTAATTTATTAATAATTTACTACACTTAAATATTCTATTTAAGTGTAGCATAAAATGAATTTTTTAAATAATTTTATAGCAGCGTATCAACGACATCGACAAATCCTTTAATCAATTAGGAACTTTTATTTTATAATAGATTAATAGATTATTTTGAATTACTCATTTATAAAGATTTTAGCATTTCAAAATAGTTAATTATAATCTTACTTCTTATATAAAATTAATGGAATTAATAAACATTTATGAAAAAATATTAGAAAAAACTTATATTTATTTGCCCTTGAATGATGCTTCAGTAATTTTAAATTTCTGCGTGGATGATGATTAATAAATATTGATTAAAGGATTTAATGAAACTATGTATAAAAATAATATTACAAACTATATACTAAAATTTTAAGCTTGTAACTTTTCATAATAGCTAAATAAAGTAATATTTTGAAAAATGACAGAGTTTATCATAAAATTGATTAATTATTAAGATTAAATCAAAAAATAGTATTTCAGGGTTTTACGGTAGCATAAATATATAAAAACAATAGTGACTATTTATTTTAATTTTAATTTAAATTATATTTATATTTCATTGATTTAATTTAGAAGTATAGATAAATAATTTAAATGAAAAACAAATGTTATTAATGCTTAACTATATGTATAATAAGAATAAATATAGATGAATTTATATTTTATTTGATAATGTATTCTTAAATAAATATTAAAAAAATATTATAATTTTTTTTAATTAACAATTTAAAATTTATTTATCTTGAGGAAATTAAAAAGCTCAGGATTTAAACTCTTTTCATTTAAGATATATAGAAGTAAAATTATTTCTCTCAAAAATTAAAAAATAATATATCAATTTATAAATATACAAAACAAAAGGATTAACAATAAATTTTATAGTAAAAAATCATTCAAAAATATAATAACATTATAGGATATTTAAAAAAATTTCATTAAAAAAAGACAAATTCAATCATTTTGAATTAAATTAAAAAGATTAATAATCGTAAAAAATATCTTTTTATTTTGATAGATTTAATATTTATTTGGTCATATAAAAATTTTAAATTCTTGCTCTATTCATGATTCATCAAATTTAAAGTTTATTCACCAGTTTAACTTTTACATGCGGTCATCTTTTTCAAAAATTATTGAAACAATTTTTGAATTAGTTGTAGGTTAAATAAATAGAGTTAAGCTTAATTCTCTTTAAAATATGAATTTAAGGGAGCCAAAGAGTTATCCCTGATCCAAAAATGTATAGGAAAAATTCTCTTAAAATACGAAAAATATAGAATAATGCTAGAAATTTAATTAGAATATGTATAGATCTAAAAGATTTTAATTTTGAATGATAAAACAACAGCTGAAGTTATTGAATATTAGGAAAGTCAAAAATGAAGGGAAAATTTTTACAAGAAGCAGAAAAGTATGACTCGGAAATATATAAGTTTATGTTTCAAAGTCATTTGAAATATTAAGGAGTATATTTATTATGTTCAAATAAAATTTTATAATTAAATTTATTGTTATATTTAAAAAAACTTATAAAAATTTATATAATTAATATAAATTATTTGAATGAATATATAAAACTATGCTGAAATATAAAAATCAAAAATTAAATAGAAATTATTAAAATTATATAGTAGAAACATTGAATGAAATAAATATATTTATACAAATTATAAATCAAATTAAACAATAATTTTATGATTAGATTTAAAAAATAATTAAAAATATGGAGTTTAAATTCAAATTAATACCTAATGAACAAATAAATAATTTAGATGTTTTAAAATATTAAATATGTTAAATCAATAGTAAATTTCACTTAATACCATAGAAATTCCAAAAAAAGGCTCTTGAGAAGGTAAACTTTGAAATTGATAAATCTCAAACAATTATTAAAGAAAAGTAAAGAATTAAGATGAAATATTTTAATAAGATTACCATCAGAAGAAAAATCTATCCATTTTAGATTAATTCATAAATTAGCTCTAAAATTATAATTTTGTTGTTAAAAGTATTACAATATAAAATACTAAAATATAAAAAATAATTTTAATATAAGTTATATAAGTCTAAAAATGCAAGTATAAATTATTTTTAATTAATATGCTAATTTATGAGAAAATATTAGGCAACAATACTCTTCTAAATCCGTAATTCAGTTAAGGTTAACGTTAGAAAACTAGTTTTAAACTGTCCTCAATTAAGAACTATGTTTTATAATATTTCGTTTTTCTCATTTATAAAATTAGTTATTATTAAATTTATTTTATAACAATCTCCAAATTAATTAAAAATGAAAAAGTTTGTATTACCTGTTCACTCAAAAATTTTTCTAATTGAGAAATTGAAATAAAATTTGATCATATATTTATCCATTTAAAATTGTATGTTCTGAAATTTTTAATTTAAATATGAACTAATAAATTTATTTGGATTCGTTTGAATATGAAATAATTTTATTTTTGCTTTATATATCTTTATATAATAAAATTAAAGGAAATAAATCTTTGAAAATAAATATTTAGACATTATAAATTAATATGTCATAATATTAGCTTTTTACTAATAAGATACTTTATGTTAATAATAATCTATATAATAATATTTATAAAAATTTAAAATTAGAAAAATTATTTTATAATTCATTTTGAGAAATTCATACTTATTATATTAAATATATTTCATCTAAATTTGAATAACTAGAAACTTTATAATAAGCAATTTCTAATGAGTTTATAATTTTTTATATAATTTGCAGAGAGACATCTAGATTAAATTATTGGTTTATTAGTCATAGTAATTTAATAAATTTTAGTTCAACAAAAACTGTCAGAATTATAAAAAGTTGATTACAATAGCTAAAAATTATTCTTTAAATATGGATTATTAATACTTATTTATTAACATCTAATTATATTAAAACAAATACATTAAATAAATATTAAAAAATAAAAAATAGAATTTTTAAGATTTTTTAAGTTTATAATTATTAGATAATTAAGCAATAAATTGGAAATTATAGAAGAAAGGAACAATTCATAAATAATTTTGAGCCATTTCTAAATAAGTTTTATTTTTAATATTCTAATCTTTTAAACTTCAAAGAACAATGAGCTTTTATCATAATTGCAAGTATATTAATTTTGACATTAAAATCCTAAATAATAATTTATATTATAATGGATTAATAATTAAATTTTAATATAATATTTTATTCGTTTGATTTTTCTGGTGCCATTATCCTTAATAAATTTTAATATGAAATAATAGGCATTAAATTATATAAAAATATTTTGACTTTTAATTATATCTTTACTGCCTTGTAAATCTAAAATAATATTATTTAAATTAATTTATTAGACTTTAAGAATAAAGTATGTATCTACTTGTATTTCTAATTTGATGTTTTATAAGCCATGTTAATTTATATATTTGAATAAAACTATTTAAATATTTATTTTTAAATAAATTTTAATAATATATTAATATAATTATACTTATTTATTTAACTATGTAAATAAAATCAGTGAAGCATGATATTTCTTAATTAAATAATTAATAATCTAAAATAAAAATATTGTTTTAAAATAATAAGAAAATAACACAAAATCTTATAGCACAATTGTAAAAATACAATATAATTTTTAAATTTTTATAATTAATTTTTACTTCTATAAAATCAAGAAGTATTAATAAATGTATTTTAAATTGATTAATGAAATGATTTATAAATTCTTTTAAATGTATATCATTATTTTATATTAATAAGTATCAGTATGAATAATGCCTGTATTTAAAATATATTTTTAGATCATAACTTTTGATGATAATTTCATAAAATTATATTTTTATTGCTTAAAGAGGTGCTGTCTTTTATTAATAAAATATTAAAAGTTTAATTATGATGAATAAAACAATCTAATTTAATATTTAAGAAGTCTTACTATATAATATGAATATATATATATCAACTAGTTAACTTCAATATTTGTTTTCTTTCAATTAATTTTATAAAAATAAACTGTGTGAAAATATAATAAACATGAACTGAATATCTAATTAATTTATTTATGCTTAATAATTTTTTAAAGTTTTTTTCATAAAATAATAATTATAAATTTATTAAATTATTAACAAAATAGTATTGAAAAATTTATAAATAATTTTTGACATTCCCTCTTTGTCAGACCAGATACAATTTTAAGATCCCAAAACAATTAAGGTAAGTCTGTATGGAATTTGAAGAATCCTGAATTTTATGTATTTAAATATAAAAAACTCCACAAGGTCACCCCCATCTAGAAGGGATGCCTTCTTTGTAATATCTTATTAGATTTGTCTTAATTTCTTACGGATATAAAATTTTTAGTTGGAAAGGAATGGAGGGATTATTGTTAAATGATTTCTTTTTCATAATATATTATTGAAGGTTTTTCCTAATTCTATTTTATCAATTTTAATGAACTTTTTAATTAAAAATTATCCTGTAAATAAAAACATTAGATATACCGATAAAACTTCAATTAATATTAGTTAATACATAAAATCATTATATTCCATAAAATTATATTGAAAGATAAACAATGACTTAAATTATGTTTAAAATTTATAACTAATAATGTTGTTGTATAATGCAAAATGGAATTCTTTACTATTACAAATCTCTTTACATTCCACTCTTATACTTCAATCCTGCTATTAATACCACTATGCTTATTAGATATAAATATTCTTTTGAATGTTCATATCTTTTATTCATGAAATTATGTGTCAATTTCTACTTTGATCTGGTTATTTTCACGTAAGCTACTTTGACAATTTTCTCAATCTTATAAAATAACCATTTATTTAAATCTCTCTTATTCTTTCGTCTAGACAGACCATATTTTTTATTATTTCTACTACTGGTACTTTGAACTTTAAGTCTATTAGTTTTTGTTAACTTAGGGTTTTATCGAATCTTGTTAAATCCCCTGTTTCGTTCATGAAATTATAACTTCTTGGGGCCAAGTTAACAAATTTTTTTGTGAACCCTACAGTAATTGCACATCCCTTACTTCACAATACTGCTATCTTGGCTAATTGGTATTATTTTGCCAATTACGCTATTAGTTAAAAAGTAGTATTTGCCATCAAATTATATGTATAGAATTCATTATTTCATAATATTCAAATCAAGTTTATTTTATTATTTAGAACATTAAATTTCTCAATGTTTATTAATATTATTATTAAAAATTTATATAATTCATGATATATTTTTAGAATTATAAATATTAAAATCTTATAATAGTAAATATAAAATATTGCTACTTAATATTATTAATTGATTAATTAATTAATTCTTTTATAGGAAGTTTTATTTTTCATTTATATTGAGTATATTAGTAAAATAAGATGAAATTATATTTTCTTATTAATTTTCTTAAGAAATGAATTAATTAAATAATTACTTTAAAATTATTAAAATAAATTTTAATAATTAGATAAAGCATTTCAAAACCTTTTAGTTTATTTTATTATAAAATTTAATAAGTAAAATAAATATAATAAATCATTTAAATTTTAGTTTTTATATTTTTCAGTTTTATAATAAATAAAATACTTTAATTTTTATTAAAGATCAATACATTAATTTATTGATGACCCCTTTTAAACTCTTATTTATTTTTAAAAATTTTTATTTAACAATTTTAGGGTAATGGACCCCTGGCGGGGGCAGATAAATTTTTTCTCATAATTTCATATTATCGTATAAATGTCAAAAAAATAAAAATAACTTATAATAACTTAATAATAAGGTCATTAAGGTCACTTATGATAATTTTATGAAGTATAAGGAGCCTATTAAATATTTTAATTTTACATTAACTAGCTTAAAAATTATAAATTAAGTTGGATAATCCAGAGAAAATAGCATTAAATTACAAATATCATATTAAATTAAACAACGCATAATTTTGTATCTAACTTATTTTATAATTTTTATGCTAGTTAATGTAAAATTAAAATATTTAATAGGCTCCTTATACTTCATAAAATTATCATAAGTGACTTTAATGACCTTATTATTAAGTTATAATAAGTTATTTTTATTTTTTTGACATTTATACGATAATATGAAATTATGAGAAAAAATTTATCGGCCCCCGCCAGGGGGCCATTACCCCAACTTTACATTTTTTGGTTATATTTTAATAAGATTAGCCACAATCTTTTATTATAAATAAAAATTCTCAAAAGCATATTTGCCAGGGTGTGGTTTGGTTTGACAAAATCACTAAATAAATCATAATATTTAAACATTTTAAATATCAAATTAATGAACTTGTTTTTATTTTATTATAAATAAAATGGTAAATTTGAGAATTTTAAAGTTTAGAGATTTGAAAACATCTAATACTCTGTCTTAACATTTTTCATAATTAGACATTATAAATTAAATAATTTAAGTATAATAAAAGATAAAAATAATTGCTTTGTAAATTTATTTAATGAATAGGTTTTGAAAGATTAAAAGCAAATTTTAATTTAATTAATAGATAGTTGGGTATAAATAATTTTTTAATTATTTTTTCTTGAACTTAACTCTTGTCTATTTTTTGGGCTGTCTTTAATATATTTAAAAGTCGGCACACTAATTTTCAAAACCCCAAAACCCTTTCAGTAATTTGATTGAGTTTTTGATTGATAAAAGTAGACTATTAGTGCATACTTTATTAGGGTTTTAATAGGGTTTAATGTTTAAATATTAGTAATTTAAGTGAGTATAGCAAGTGAATTTTAAAATATTTCACACAAACATAAGCTAAGAGTAATGTGGCAGTTCTCTGAATCTTATCTTTCTAAGTTGATGTTTGATTGCTTCTATTGTTTGTTAATTCTCTTAGCTTGGCTGATAATAGTTGAGTATGCAAGTTCTCTGAGACGTCCATTTATTTTATTTTTATCGAGATATTGTTTGATTATCTGCTTAGAATCTCTCTCTCCTCTGCAACTAAAGTAATCGTTTCTTGGCATGTCGCTCTCTATAATTATTACTGCTAGAGCCCAGATATCCCATTAAGTGCCTTCACCTCTCCAATACTCTCTCTCTCGGAAATATCCAGGAGTGCCGTATACATTGCCTTGTGCAGAGGCTTGCACTCTTTGAGCTCTGTTGAAGTCAATAATATAAACTCTAAGAGGCTGAAAGTTCATCATAATGTTCTCTGGCTTTAAGTCTCTATGAACATAACCTAGCTTGTGAAGCTCTTCAATCCCCTCAACTATCTGCTAGACTATCTAGCTAATTTATATCTGACATCTATTGTCAGATAAAAATTCTCTGTAAGTCATTTCAAGTAAAGAAAGCCGGAAGGCTACATGATCTTTACCAAGTAAAATAGCATCAAGCTAGATGATATGCCTGCACTCATTTAACTTTGCCTTTTAAAGAGCATAATACTCATTAGCAAATTCCATTTAGAACTTGTCATGAGCAAGGAAGTAATTGAATGGATATATCTTGTAAGCATATTAGTCAACAGTAATGACTCTCTTCTCTATTATATCTTCAAGAGTGAGGTAGCTTTCTAGGCAAGAATCTAAGTCAATAATTTTTAAAAGAGGAATCATCATTGCCTCTATTTTAACCATGATTTTATTGATCTCAGAGACTGGAAAGTTCTTGACTGCTTTCTTCATTTTAACTTACTTCTACACTTCAACTCTAAGAGACTCCGCTGGGTTTCTTAATCTTCTTTTTTATAGGAATCTATTTCCTGTAGATTCATGAATAAAGACAAAACTTTGATTGTGCTTTTCTTTCAGTGCACTTTGAGGTCTCTAGTATGAAAATATGGCTTCTCACAGAACTCACAGACATACTTCCCATCTTTCTTTTAATGCTTGAGATATACCTTGGCATATCGTTGTGTATATCTCCCAAGTGTCTTTTATAAGTTGACTTGTAAGGGAAAACTTTATTGCATTCTTTGCATTAATAGTCAACTTTAACTGGTATTTATTAATGCTCTATGGATGGTTGTTTAACCCTCCTCAATTTGCACAGCCTCTTTAATGACCTCCTACTTCATTTATATTTAAATCTCAAAGCTAGACTGGTCAAAGTTGTCATAAGTAGGCTCCCACTGAGTACAAGCGTCTCTAGTCTCTACTTTTCTTGGTTGCTGGAATGATAATTTTTATTGACTTTACCCAAGTAATGCATAGTCGAGTATAAGACACTGTAGTAGATTCTCGGTTGAGAGGTAAGAAAATTAAATAGCCATAGAAGACTGTAAGTTGACATATTTTATGAGAATTTTATACGTTTTAGTAAATTAAAATACTCCTAATGAAGTTTTGTTTGTCCTCCAAATCAAGTTTAAACTCAATTTGGAGTTAAATTTTTTAAACATTTTTTAATTTAATATGCTCCAAATTAAGTTTTAACCTTAAAATTTAACTCCTAATAAAGTTTAAACTTAATTTGGAGGACCAACTAAATAATTAAACATTATTAGGAGCAATTTAATGGAGATAGATTGATAAAAATGGAAATCAATCTGTGAAACTTGGAACAAGTTATTCAATGCTTCTCCGCATATCTTTTCAAGGCTGACCTCCACTAGGTCCTCCCTATTTAGTAGTAAGATTTTAATAAACATAGAATGGATATCCATAATTTTAAATTTCATTAACATTTCTAGAAAGAGGAAGCAAGATGGAGTCTATGAATGATGCAATGAAGAGAATTTAATCTCAAGATTTAATAGGAAAATTTCGAAGTAAAGAGGACCTTTATAGATATTTGGTATAGCAAGGTAAGTGCTTAAGTAAGATTAATAAATCAATAATAGTTGGATTGTTCTTGCCAACTTAGGAGGGAACTAAAATCTCATTCTATAAAGCCCTACTAAGTGAAGAGAAAAAAGCTTTTAAGTCTAATGAAATTAGGATGATAGAGATACCTAACTTCCCTGAAATCTCTGTAACTAATCTTTATGATGATGCTATGAGTGATCCAGATGTTGCTCTCTACCTTCCATCAAAGCTGCAACTCTCTAATAAGTTGCCAGAGAGAAACTTCTTCTTCGGTGTTCTAGCAACTCTGAAACCTGAGTACTTAAATGAAGTTATATAAGAAGCTCATTAGAAACGCTACAGCATCTCTACTGAAGAAAAAGAGAAGCAAGGAATAAAAATAAGCGACACCTGGCTCTAGGAACTACAGAAGCATCCATTCATCCCAAGTAAGCTTACCCTTCTAACTTTATAGAAAAACCTGGAACTGCTATATACTTGATGAAAGAGCACAGCAAGTTAAAAGAGAGAGAGAAAGTCACAAGTAAAGCATGAATTGAGTAAGAGACTCTTCAAAGATTTCTAAAAGTACGACGAGATGAACATAGATGCAGGAGCTGGCACTAAGAGAAGAAACATAGGCCCAAGCCAGCCTTAAGAGGAATAAAAGAAAGAGAAGCCAAATCCATTCTCGGGCAAATTTAATATGTGAACTTATTCATTCGTTTAAATCTAAAACTTATTTATATACAAAAAATTTCCTTTCTCTTGCGCATACTTTAGCTTTATCATCGCTGACTCTCTTAGCAGCACTCTTAATAAAATCGAGAGTATCTATCTTCAGATCGTGCATCAAGTGATAAAGTAGAAGTTTCTTGTAGTGGCCTTTCAATAACCCCCAATATAATTCAATTCCATTGAACTGAGGACTGTATGGAACATTAAATACAGGTTTTATGTTTAGCCTTTCATATTCCTTCCCTGTGTATTTAGTTTTATGGACAGATAAGTTATCTACAAACAAAATAATCTCTTAGTCGGCGTACTTATCTCTGAGTAATTGCAAGAACTTTATGTATTACTCGGTCTTTATTGAGCGAGGGTGGATAACATAAGTCTCGAGGCCATTATCTTCGCTTATTCCACCAAGTATAGTATGAGTTTAAATCTTAAACTTTTAATCATATACTTCAATATTGCTATACCTTTTATACCAAGACCTTGATATAAAGGTATTAAACGTGAATACTGCCTCATCAGCGTGTATGAACTTAATGTTATTAGTAATAGCCCTCTACATTTAATTTAATATATAATTTAAATTATCCTTATAAAATGGAACATTAAAGTCAATCACTCTCTTAATGCGATTTACTGTCTTGTAAGATATTCCGTTCTTTTTATATATGTTCGCTATAGATTAAGCAGAGATATGAAGCTCAGGAAATTGGCGATGAAACATAACAGCTCTCTAGGCTAGAGAGAAATGAGCCCAGTATTTAAGAGTCTTACATTAATAAGATAATCGATATGATGCTGTTAAAATTTTAGAGGTATTTTAGGCTTAGAATTAAGCTGCTATCTCTTTAAATTCAATGCAAATAGACAATAAGACCTCACAGTTGCAGGAGATTTATGGAGCAGCCTTGCTATAGATGTGTAATTTAGAATAGGTTTGAGTTGATCACTATAATCATCGCTTCCAAAACGCAACTTAAACAATAAATCTATATACTCAATGTCATAAACTGACCCCAAACCTCGCATATACTCACTTAAATTACTAATATTTAAACATTAAACCCCTACATAAACCTTATTAAAACCCTAATAAAGTATGCACTAATAGTCTACTTTTATCAATCAAAAACTCAATCAAACAAGTGAAATGGTTTTGGGGTTTTGATTACAGAGTGCCATATAAACATATTTTACTGTTCCTACTAACACAAGTTATTATTTTAATAAATATTAAAAAATCTCTTTGATTTAATTCCATTTTCTTAATTTTTTTTTTATAATATGCATTTATTATATCTAAAAAATTCTATCCTTAAAAAAAATTGATTCTAATGCAACAATTATTAGGATATTGAGATTATATTAAACGAATTTAATAATTTAATGCTAATATTTAAAAAAATTATTAAACTATATGATTGGTTCAAAATGACTTTAATTCATAATAATTTTTTATAAATAACTATTATAATATATTTATTATATTAATTAATTTAATTATATTTATCAACATACAAACTCATCTTTATTTCAATTAGAAAAATATTTAAGACTTTTTAAAGTAAATCATTGAGAATTAAAAATATTTAAAAAAATAAATTGAATTCAGAACTATATTTATAAAAATGTTCATTTTATAATTAATATTTAGTAAAAATTTCAATATATATTTAAAGTTATTAATTATTTGTTCTGACCAAGAACCCTCCCTCCCCCCAACGCTTTTAGATGAATTTTTATTGAACCAACCAACTTCTAAATAATGAAAAATCCAATTAAAAACTAAAATATAATATCAACATAATCTCATCATTTGCAAACAAACCTGCTTTTTATATTTAAAATATAATAAAATTTTTTTCATTTCTAAATTTTTTTAAAAACTATTATTTTCATATTTATTCAAGATCTAATACACGTCAGTCGCGTCCGTCGATTTTTATCTTACATGTCCCCATAGGAAAATACATTCAAATAATTTGATTTGTATTTTATTAAATTTCTCTTTTTCATTTTGCTAAAGTTAAAATTACTTGATTCATCGAATTTGACTCAAAGAATAAAAAATAACAGATTGTGCAAATCTATAAATTTCACAGTGGAAATGATAATTCATTTATTAATTTTAATAACGATTTACAATTATAAAATTGTTTATATTATAATTGAGAATCGTATCCTGAATTATGAATATAAACAATAAATAAAAAAAACTAAAAACTTATATGATGTTATTATTATTATTATATTATTTTTATATTTTTTGAGTCTAATTCGATGAATTAAAAAATTTTAGCTTTGACCAATTGAAAAAGAGAAATTTAAAAAAAAGTCAAATTAAATTAATTTTAATGTTTTTTCCTATGAGTACATGTAGGCAATAAAGTCGACGAACGCGTATAATATCTTATATAAAAAAGAAAATATTAATTTTTGATAAAATTAAGAAAAGATAAATTTGTAATATATTTTATATATATAGAACATATTTGAATGTAAATTAACACTTTATAAAATAAGTTGTAAGTAAATATTTATTCATATCAAGCAATAAAATTTAAAGAAAATATATTTTTTAAATAGCAGAAGATTTGAATATGCTAGTAAAAAATTCATATAAAAGCGTTGGGGGGGGGGGTCTCGATTAGAACAATTATTTTTTTTAAATAATTTTAATTTATTTTTAAAAAACATTAAAATATATTTACTTATAATACAACAAATTTTAAAATCTTACGAACGCTTAGATAATTTAAATTGGTGTAATGAGAATTAAACAAATAAATATTTATCTTAATTTTTTTCTTTAAAATTAATTAATATTTATATAAGATATAAATTATAGAATGTTTGTTACTAATTCTTTTAATCTTAATTAAAATAAACAATTAACATAATGTATTAAGGAATTTACCCATTAATAAATTTTGGTTTTACTGAAATTGCGTTATAATTATCTTAAAATTATATTTTGTAAAATATTATTTTTAAGTAATGAAATTTACTTTTTATTTTAATTATATATTTTATTAATTTAAATTGTAGTCAAAATATTTTTCTATATAAATATTCTCTCTATTCATGATAAATAAAAAGAAAATATATGTTAAGAAGAATAAAAATAAGATTAATAAATATACTGAAATATAATGGAAACAGAATTACTCAAAAAGCTTTGTTATCTTTCCAATCACCTTCATAAATATCTCCATCAGCATGCCAGAATTATTTTTTTGTGTCCCCTTGAGCTCTGTCTGTGAAGTCTCCTTCCAAGTCTATAGCTACTCTAAACAATTAGGGGATCTCTAAAAATAAAAATTAATAAATGTTTTTTGTAACTTACATTTTTGTAAGTGTAACTGCTCCACCATCGTCTCCTTAAAAGTATTCTTATTAATCTTATTTATATTCTTCTTAACCTATATTTTTAATTTTATTTATTATGATTCCAAATTTCTAGATAATAAACCTACTCGGATAAATAAAATATTAAAAAATTTTATTAAATTTTTATTTTATAATGAAGAGAATTAGAAATGCAAAATGTTTAAGATAGACAAATATAATTTAAATGAAGAATTTTAATTAAAAAAATTATTTCAATATTTTTTAATTATAATTTGATTTATTAGCATTTTAATATAGAAAAAATAATAATAATAATTAATTAATTATTATATTCAAAATTTTTTCATTACATTTTAATAGTTTTTTTTAAAAAAAATTATATTAGCATTAACAATTATTGTTAAAATATTTGATTTGCTAAATTAACATTTAAAGTGCCTTAATAAAACTTTAGAATTTTGATAAAAAAACAATAAATTAAGTTATAATAATATCTATTAAAAATTCTTTGATTTTCATTTTAATTTATATTTTTTAAAGTGTTCTATAAAAAAAAGTGCAAATGAGTTTTTATTGCTAATTTAAATCAATAAATATTAAAAAAATATAGAGAAGATGGGGCACCATTCCTTCCTGAAATGGATAGCCAACTAAAAGAAAAACTTGAGATTGATATAATTTATTTTTAAATTAATAAAAAATATAAATAGTTAATTCTTTCTTTTTTAATATAGTTTTAAAGCCGTATTTTGCTTTAAAATATATACATTATTAAAATTATATAAAAAAATTATAATTATTGTAAGAATACTTTTGATTTTGAAGAATAATATAAATTTAAATTGATTAAAATGAATTTTCGTAGCAATTACCAAACAATTTATGGTTCTTGTTTGATAGATAATTTAAAATTAGCTGGACTTTACGATTATTGGAATGCCTTTATCGCATCTCAGGAGCGATTTAAATCAACTATAATTTTGAGTGATTTGTTTAGTTGATTTTGTTACTAAAATTAAAGTCAAGTTATCTCTCTTCAGGGATATGGAATCGAACTTATTATTATTATTAGATTTAAAAATTAATAAGAATTACCAATTAAACAATAGTTTTGTTTGTTTGATTTTATGTCATTAAATCAATTTATAATTATGTGCTTGAAATTATAGAGAGAAATTTATTAATTCTGATAATCTTATTCAAGAAATCCAAAATAACACAAACAGAGTAATACTATCTCATTATTGAAAAAATACGAAACATTAGAAAATATGAGAAATTTAAATTAAAAAAAACTGGCATGTATTACAATTAGTATATTAAATAAAATTAATGAATGTCAATCTACAAATAAATATAGACATTATGCAATAGACCAATCGTAAATTACAACTTATTTATATATATGCTGCTTTGCTATTTTAGTTTATTAAAAATTCTTAAATTAATTTTTATTAGCAGAGGTTTGAATCTGACGTTTTAATTAGCCCTTGACCTCTTTGATGAAAATGAAATATACATACTGATGATTTTTTTAGGAAATATAGCTACCTCTGATCGAAGAACCTAATTCTTAAAATGTATGGAAAAATTTGATAATATTGACTGATACTTATTTATTGCAGGTAGATTTAGAAAATTAAATATACAAATATCTTAACTTATCACTTACAATATAATTTTTTGTGATATAATGTATTATACTTCTAGAAAGTTGATGTTTTAGGCTTTCTATCATTTAATCCGTTTTCAATGTAATATGGTGTATTATAAATATAATTCGCTAAATCATAGATCACTTCATTTATTTAAATTAAAAAATTCATGATCGATATTATAAATTATAAAAAATAATTCTTTTAATTGTTTTAAAAAGCTATTAAATAAAGTGAAAGTTTTCCAATATAATTTTTTAAGAACAAAATTTTATTCAAAAATAAAAAATTTTAGAAAATAGATATATTATTTATAGTTCTATAACTATCAACAGGTTGAAAAATGCAAAATTAAATCCTGGAACTTAAAATTTTTAGATAATAAAAATTAAGATTAATATTATAATTATTACAATCATTATCATTTTATTAATATTTATTTATCTTTTTTTTTATGGCCTCTTAATTTAGTTCAAAATTTTGATAAAATTTTTACTTTTGGGGTTTTATACAGAGTTTTATAATAATTATTTGAAGATTTTAATATTAAACAATTCTATCATAATTCTAATAGTTGGTTTAATGATTTTTTTAATATAATTCAAATTAATTTTTATTAACCTTTATTTAATTTAAAATTGATAATATTAAATCGTTATATAATTTTAATAGTTAATAGAAAATAATATTTGTTTTAAAACATTTAATTATAACTTATAATGACATTTATTTTTTTCAAAATTTATATTAAAAAGAGACCCAGACAGTAGAAATAATATATTTAATTCTCATAATTATATTTAAACATAAACCTTATAAGAAAATTGAAAATATTTTTTAAAAAAATTTCAGTGTAATGAAATTTGATATTTTATCTAAATAATGATTATTATAAAAACTCTTAAATAAATAAATTATAATTAAATAAACAATCTTGAACATATTTTAAATAATTTTAGATATTATTCATATTTTTATGACTCAAATATAACTTGAAATTCATTTATTATAATATAATATCTTATTTTTATTTATCCATACAATAAAAATTTTAAAATTAAGAAAATTTAACAGAAATTTTTTAAATCAACTTAAATTTTTTTAATGTATTTTTTTAATAATAACCAAATCCCAACTATAATCTATATTAATCTAAATTTATAAAAATTATGAATTAATGTCTCATTTAATAAAATATATTCAATTAGTATTTAAAATTGCATTCTATATTATTTTGCTTTAAAATTTAATTTATATTTATAAAAATTGATATTGAGGTAAATAAATAATTAACTCATTTTTAAAAATTTAATTGAAAAGAATACTGCATTAAATAATTGAGTTATTGGCATTTTTAAGAAGCTTAAACTAAAACAGAATAATTAATTTAATAAATTAAAATGGAAATGTAAATCTAGAATTATTGAAATTTTTTTTTTAAAAATAAATTTAATTAATAAATATCTAAGCTTAAAAAATTACGCATTAGGGCAATAGAATAAATATAAAATTTTAAATAAAATATTTGATCTAAATAATTAATGTAACAAATTAATAATAATCATTTCGCAATAATTATTATTTCTGTATTTTTTATTACAAATTTATAATTCTAAGTTTTAAATTATTTATTAATTATTATATTTCAAGTATTAATTAAAATATTTAATTAGATTTAATAATTATTAATGTAACTTCGAAATTAATTGTAAGTATAAACTATTCTTTGACTTTAAATTCTGAGAAACATAAAACAGAGAAGTAACAAGATTTTATTTAAAAAATAAAAACTACAGCTAGTTTTGTTTCCTTAAAAAGAAGTTCAAAAATATGAAAAATAAAAAAAATAAAGCAGTAAATATTTGATTATTAAAAAAAGAAAACTAATACTCGAAATAACTTATTTAATGGTAAAATTAATAACACATAAAATTAACCAGTCAGGATAATTAAAAATTATTTAAATAAATTACTATGGCAATATCTCCTCAAATGCTTTAATAAGGATTAAATGAGGACCCAAAATAACTTGAGAAATTTTTGGAAATAGTTTAAGTCCAATAAATATCAATCAAAATAGAAAAAAAAGGATTTCAGGGTGAGTAAAACTTTTTAATAAATATAAAAATTATTAGATTTAATTTAAAAGTCAAGTAAAAAAATACATACTATTGCGGCTATTATTTAGCGAAATTCATAATATAATATAATTTATTTATATCTTGCTTAATTCATTTATAAAATTAGAAAAAAAAGGAAATTATATAATAGATATATTTTCTAAAAATATTTTTGAATTAATGTTACATCTATTTATATCAATTATTTTGGAATAAATAATTAATTTGATTCTTTGTTTGAGATAAAAAACCTTTGTCCACTTAATATTGCTAAAATAGATAAAAATAGGAAATTTAAGAATTCATTATAAATCAATTATATATTAGCATTATTAACTGCCACTAATTAGATCAGCTGTTAATTGTAATTTGATTTAGTGCACTTTTAATTTTAATTATCTTTAATAATTATGACCAAATTGTACATTATACATTGTACAGTTGTATGTTTTTAGTTTTTTATAAATATTAAGGCGTACTTTAAAATTGTACATTGTACATTGTACAGTTCTTGTGATTTAAGTTATTTTTAAAAGTCAATTGTACAGTTTCAGATACTTAGCTTATTAGAGTAATTATTAATTAAAAAAAATGATAGAATTAATTATTCAAACGAGTGGAGACTGATGACTTAAAAAGACAACTCGTAGTAATGTTCGTTATGAAAAACTAGTCTAAGATGGAAGAACCCCTGAAAAACGAGAAAGACGTTCGAGTCAATGAAAGGCACATTTTTGTGTTCAGCATCAAAGTCGAGAATGAAAAGCAATCTCACACAGATATCGATGAGGCAGTATCCACTAAAACCCCAAAGTATAGTCATGCACTCATATTTCACTGCTCAAATAATGGCTAGAAATTGCAACAATATCTAACAATACACTTGAAACAAGATGGCCTAGGACTATGCAAAAATTACTTCACTAAGCAAGATTATCTTGGATACAAGGCCTTGATCAGTCTGAAGTTTCCGTATAAACTGATTGGCAAAGTCCACCTTAGGAAACTGTATCTCAATTATGAAGATTTTGTACTTGACTGTGGAGATCAATAACATTTTGAGGATTTCGTTGCATTCGCAAAAGTTTAGGCAAAAAATAGATAAATTAATAGGACTTCTTCTAGAGACTCATTACAAACACAAAGCAGAATTTAAGATCAATTTAAGGACTTAGTAAGATCAAAGTAGATTAATACAGTAGATGACATGTACTGAAAGTACCAAGATGATGATTCAGTTTGTGATCAAATCGTTAAAAATCACAAATTACTAACGATCTACTAAGGATTAGAATAGAAACTTCTCTCAAAGCCAGAGCAGCCTAAGCAAACTAAGCTACAGTCATTAGTCCAGTTTCTACAGAGATCTGACACATAATCTCACAATTTAAAAAGGCTTGATTAAAAACTGCTTCAGGAAATGCTCTACTTCGATGCAGTTGACAAGCTGTATAAAGTAATCTTCAGAAAATGTCAAGAAAAAGTGAATGTCATCTGGTTTTTTGGGGAGCCTAACACGGGAAAGACTACTATGGCTAAATATATAAGAAAGATCTTTATCACTGAGGATTTCAGAGTACTCAACAAATCCTTTTGCATGGAATCCAGCACTACTCACTCTAAACCCCAGCTTGTTATTATGGACGAGATCAAGAGAGATTTATTCTATGACAGTGAAAAGATAGATGATCTCAAGCGATTCTTTGAAGGAGAGGGGTATCCCGTCAATCTGAAATACAAATAGCCGGTAGTGAGATTCCAATAGTGCCAAGTGATTGCCATTTCTAACACGCTGCCGTTCAACTAAATGAGTGATCTGAAAGTCATTTGAGACACGGATGTTAAAAGCTGAATTCACCCCGGAGATGCTGAGAGCAGACGAGAAGTTCCCTTTTAGTGAGGTCGAGCTGGCAATTTACTTTCGGGAGCGTTTGATAGAGGATGGGGACTCACAGATGCTGGTGGACGAAGAAACAGAACTAGGCAACACATATGTAGAAAGGAACGATCTTGAGATTAATAGGGAAGAGAAAATGGCATAAGAAGAAGAACAAAAGAGCGAGTGATCTCCGCATTTATTATTGCAACTAAATATTAATAATTACTCTAATAAGCTAAGTATCTGAAACTGTACAATTGACTTTTAAAAAAAACTTAAATCACAAGAACTGTACAATGTACAATGTACAATTTTAAAGTACGCCTTAATATTTATAAAAACTAAAAACATAAAACTGTACAATGTATAATGTACAATTTGGTCATAATTATTAAAGATAATTAAAATTAAAAGTGCACTAAATCAAATTACAATTAACAGCTGATCTAATTAGTGGCAGTTAATAATGCTAATATATAATTGATTAATAATGAATTCTTAAATTTCCTATTTTTATCTATTTTAGCAATATTAACTTTAAATTAAAAAAAATTCTTTAAATGTTTTATTGAACCACCAGCTTTTAAACTTAAGAATAACATTTTATTTTAATATTGTATATATTTACTTATACTGTAAATGGTTTTTTAAATTATTAATTAAATAAAATATATTATAAGCCATTATTTATCATAAAAATTAATGAGTAAATACATTTTTTATTTATCAAAATTCAAATATTAATTAATTAAAATTATTTGCCGAATTCTCAAATTAAATTTAAATCAATTTTTATTGAAAATAATTGTTAAATTTATAAATGGCAGTATCTTGTCTATATTTAAAAATAATATTAATTAAATTTTTTCTAATTATTAAAATTAAAAAAAATTAAAAATATATTTTGTTTATTAATTGATTTTAAATTATTTTAAAATTCTTAAATATAAATACCGAATTTAATTCATTCATATTTAATATAAACGCAAAATAATGCTTATAATAATTAATAATACTTTATATTGTAATATAAAAATTAGGTCTAAATACTATAAAATTTAATTATGAGTTCATTTTAGGATCAAATTAATTATACAAATAAATTAACTTAAAAGAAAGCCAAAAATTCAATGATTGAGTTAATTTCATATAAAACAATTGAAACACCTATTACAGCATTTAATTTAATATAAACTGCTTTAATATTTTATTTGTAAAATTTTATATTCTTAAATATATCATATAAATATGGTCATCATTTTTAATCAAATTCATTAAATTTATGCGGTAATATTTTAATTACAATTTATTGGATCAGTAATGTCTTTGTTGCTTTCATTAAATCTGTCAATATGTTAAGCAATAATGATAATAAATAATTTTAATTCTAATTAAAATATAAAAATAAATAGATATTGTCAATATTTCAATGATAAAGGTTTTGAATTTATGATATTCACACATATTGTAAATCAAAAAATTTTATAAAAATAATATATATATACAACAAATCTAAATAATTGATAAATCAATGTCATATTTAAGTGATATAATAATAAAATCAAAGTTAAATATTCTTAAAATAGAAATAAATAAAATGTATTTGGTATTTAAATTTTTTGTTTTTTATATTTATAATTTCTTAGAACAAATAGTATATCATATTATACGATTTAATACTTGATGAATTTTCATAAAATAACAATTCTTCTGACTATTGAACTTCATGCTCTCTTTCTTTAAGCAATAAAAATGAGCCGTAATATCATCAGTAGTAAAATAAGATTAAATAATTTAATAAACAGCTATTGTACTGTTTTACCAAACAATTTAATACTGTCCGCTTATTTTTATTTAAATAGTTCTCTCTTCATCTCTTATCTATTTTGGGTTTGAATTATTTAATATTTCCTTTTTTTACAAATATTCCATTAATTTATTATTTGGACATTATTAGAGTTTGCATTATGAAAAATATACTAATTGTTCCCTCTAAATATTTTTAATAGTAGTGAGATTAATACGATATCGGTACCTGCTTCAAAGTGCTCATTTATCAAAAGTACTTTTTTGTCCTTTTCTGACGCTGGTGCATTAAATTTGTCCAAGGCATCTTCTAAGTTCATCAAGTTTTAATCTTTTTTATATGATGTATGCATAAATATGTTATATAAATAAATTCAAATTTAAATTAATTATAAATATTTTATTATATTTAAATTCTCAATTAAAATAATTAAATGCTCTCAAATTAGTTTTTAATAAAAATTAATAATTAGAGAAATATTAAAATTTAAATGCTAATATTTTATTATAGAAATAAGTTAATTGAATAAGAAAAAATAAAATATAATTTAAAAGCTAAATTATTTGTTAAAATTTAAATTAAATAGCATTTTAATTAAATGCTAAATTAAAGTTTTTGCTATAATTTTAAGGAAATAATTTATAATTTTAAAATTGTTATTATTTTAAATATTTCATTTTTTTCAACAAAATTAGTGTATCTTTAAAAGGAAAAATTTTTTAAATATTAATTTAAAAGTATGAAATATTCAGAAAAAAATTTCAGATAATTTTATATTTTACATTGATAAATATTTTCTATTAATTTCGCAGGAAAACACTCCAAAATCGCACCAGAAAAACAATGATTATTTAATTTTTATGATTATTTAATGTTTTTAAAAAAATATTTAAATGTCTTAATATATTTTTTAAAATCAAGCAATTATAATAATGCATATTTTAATCATTACATAGCATCACTTTTAATTATAATTTTCTTATTAAAATCTAATGATTTAAAAATAAATATTCTTATATAAAATAATGATAAATAATATATAATCTAAATTAATCTATATTTATCTAGAGTTTTCTCTATAATTGATGAGTTTAAAGATGAGCTGAAGGAATCAAAACCCCAAAACCCCTAAGTGAAGTTTATAAGTGCATTGATTTGTAGTGTATTGTTGGGTTCTTATTGGGGTTTATAGAGAAATAAGGCCAATTTGCAAAATAAAAATAAGCGAAATTTAGGGATAATTTATGATGTGTTATATTTAGATTTACTTCTTAAGCTTAGGTATGGTACAAGTATTAATATAGACTAAGTCAAACCAATGCTAAATTATGCAGCTATAACAAGCCCCTATGCAAGAATGCCTCAACTGTTAGATATCACTGTATGTTAGCTGTTTAGAATTTTAATTCTGGTACTAAAAAACATCCAGCATAAAAATAAAAGTTCAATCAGACCCATATTGAATACCTCTGTGACTCTAAGGCTTTAAAGTATTCGGCACACTTTTCTCTTGACTAGCGAGCAGTAATGTTTTATCGCAGGTTTCCTGACATGCGTATCTCTCCATAGACTATAGCCAATATTTATAGACGAAATTGTATTACTTTCAAGACTGTCAACAGAGTGAAGAGAGTGATTGATTTTACAGTGCCATTTTATAGTAATAATTTAAAATATATATATATGATTAAATGCAGAGAGCTATTACTAATAACATCAAGTTCATACACGCTGATGAAGCTGTGTTTACCTTCAATACCTTTATTAATAAGTCATGGTACAAGAAATATGATAACATAGAGGTCTACGACTATAAATTAGTAGTTGTAACTCACGCAGTTTTAGCTGGTATTAGTGAAGATTCTAATTTAGAAAGTTAAGTGATTCATCCTCGCTCTATTAAGCGAAAGTAGTATATAGAGTTCCTACATAAGCTGAGAGATAAATACAACGATTAGGAGATCATCCTGTTTGTTGACAACCTATCAGTTCATAGGACTAAGGAATCTAAGAAAGCTTATGAAGAGTTAAACATAACTCCTGTTTACAACGTTCCTTATAGCCCTTAATTTAATTGAATTGAATTCTACTGGAGTTAAATCAAGACTCACTATAAGAAACTGCTGCTGTATCATCTTAAGCATGACTTTCCTATCAATATAGAAGACTTGATTCGGGGCACGTATAAGAGAGTGAGCGTGGATAAGGCAACAATTTGTGCGAGAGAGGGAAGAATGAATGTTTATAAATAAGTTTTAGATTTAAATGAATGAATAAGTTCACATATTAAATAAACCTAGAAAGGGATTTGGCTTCTCTTTCCTCTTCTCTTCTTATGGCTTGCTTAGGCCCATATTTCTTCTCTTAGTACCAGCATCTGCATCTATGCTCATTTCATCTGTCCTTTAAACATCTTAATAAAGTCTCTTGCTCACTTCATTAATAGTCTGTGACTTTCTCTCTCTCTGTGAACCTTTGCATGTTCTTTCATTAGGAATATACCAGTGCCAGATTTTCATACAAAGTTATATGTCAAAGCTTACTTGAAAGATAAGGATGCTTCTTAAGTTCCTCTAGCCAAGCTGAGCTTATTAGAATGCCTTGCTTCTTCTAGTCTTGAGGAGAGATAGAATATCGTTTCTTATGTGCTTCTTCAATAATTTTTCTTAGATAATCTTCTTTTATTGTACCAAGAACACCAAAGATTAAACTTCTTTCTTGAAGCTTGTTAGAGAGTTGTTTATTGGTAGGAAGATAAACTACCAACTCTTCATCTTTCATTGCATCCTCGTAGAGATTGGTGACAGATATCTCTGGGTAGTTTGGAATCTCAATCAACTTAATCTCATTGTTTTTAAAGGCTTTCTTCTCATCATTAAGTTTAGCTTTCAAGAATGGTATTTTGGTACCTTCCATCGTTGGAAGGAATAAACCCACTATAGTATAATATTAAGTATATGTTACAAGCTTACCATGTTGAGTGAGGTATCGATAGAGATCCTCCTTGCATCTAAATATTGAGATAATTTCTTAAGCTTCGACTCTCTTCATTGCTGTACTTATAGATTCCATCCTTGTTCCTTCTCTTGCTATTGAATTTCAAATTTTAATATATAGAGTTCTTGATCCTATTGCTTAAAATCTTAGCTTTAAATATGGGCATTTTATAGGAGGTCAAACTGGTAAGGATACGTGGAGAAAGCTGCCAAGAGCTGTAACAAACTTCAGAGATGGAGGAGCTCCATTTTTATCAATTTAGTTCCATTAAATTAGTACTAAATTTGTTTAAATTTAATTAGTTCTGGTACTATTCGGTTTATTTTAATTGGTACCAATTTAATAGTACCAAAACTTAATTAGTACCAAATTTTTATACTAATGAAGTTTTAATGGAAAAGTTCCAAAATGGTTCAAATTCTAATTGGTATCAGTACCAACCTGAATTTTTTCTAAGTTGTTTCCAATATTAAAAATATTAAGCATGAAATCAAAAAGGTTATAGTTATAAACTAAGCATAATTATGATCTCCAACACTTCAATATCAACCATTATTGTTGCAGTGCCGACTCCTATACATAGTTGCTATAATTAGAGGTTATTAGAGCTTTATAATACAAATTTAAATTTGAATTTAAACATGGCGGCTAACTTAGATTGTAAAGCAATCTCTCTTGGCAATGGTTAATCATAGCTAAACTTTGGCACCAATAAAAAATCAAGAAGTTAATTATGTTGAGAGTTATGTAGAGTTAAGAGCTCTTGAATTTGAAGCAGAGGTCTTCAAAATTGAAGTATCTAACTAGAAGGTGAGAATATAGATAGTACTTTAAACATAAATTGAATATGTTGAGGAGCTAATAGAACAGCAACCAATTGAAAAATAAAAAAACTTTGAATGCAATGATTGTTAAGACTTCTTCTCAACTGAGTAGAGCTTGAAGAGGCATATTAAAGAAATACATTCTGGTAAAGCGGAGAATAATTTAAAGCATGATAAGGTGGATGGCAGGTAATAGTGCACGACTTGCATGAAGTCTTACACTCACTCAGCTAAGGTTAAAAGACACATGCAAAAGCATCATTTAAGCGAGTTTTTAATGTAAAATTATTAGACTTAAAAACTTATACCTGCCAAGAGAAAGTCTAGAACTCTTGAATCTTTAAGAGAGTAGTAAGAAATGCTCAAGATGCAGAAACGATATGAGTCAATGATTCAACCTGCAGGCAATATATTTTTAGCATGCTTCTAAGAGAGAGCTATGTATATTCCTGCATTAAATGCTGTTGATCTTAGCAGTTGTATAGAAAACTATATAAATATAAACGTGCCTAGCAAGGCAAAACTTATAGTAGTCGACTAGTTTGCATACAAGGTATCCTTTCAGCTATCTCATTTAGAATGAACAGTATTAGAATGAGTTTGCTAACGAATATATCGTTCTTAGAGAAACTTATAAAAGAGATTGCAAGAACTTGCTTAATCTAGACGGTGTTATTTTAGGCTTTGGGTGAATCGCACTAAGGCTTAAGAAATATGAAATGACTCTAAGTGTCTATCTATATCAAGACATTTATACGGATGAGAAGATGGTCTCCGTTTAAGAGTCCGTAATCTCCTCTTCCGTGTGTCTCTAGTTTGAGGATAAGGATTGTTCTTCAAATTGCTGTCCCTAACTTTTTATTTATTCCTATTGACTTACTGAGGATTTTTAATCATTCATTAAAGGCTTAATTTATTGTTTTGCATTTATAATAATTTAGCTTGTCTTCGAAATACCCTTCTTTTGATGTGATAATATAGACTAAGCGGGTGAATTGCTTTTATTCTCTGAATTCCTGGCATTTAAAGTGTTGATAATCCATTCTTTATGGGCCTTAATTACTACTGGTCCGAAACTTTCTTACAGCTATACTTTGACCTGCTTGTACAACTTTTTGCCAATAATCTTTTGCTTCATTTAGAGTTCCATAGTACTTGTCCTCTACTTTTCGTACCTCATATCCGAAAGCTGCTCATCGTTGAAAAATTCTGCTGTATATCCTGAGTCCTCCTACTCTTAGTTGAAAGCCTCCATTTATAAAAGCTTCTTATTTGCTTTTTTCCTGGATGCCTTGACCATCTTTGTTGCTATTTAATTCTTTATTGTCAACTTATTTATAAGTAAAACTGTTGATAAATATAGAAGTGCTCAAATTAAAAGTTTTCTTATTCTGTATGTTGCTTTTTTAATTTGAATTTTACTATGTTTTAAATTTCTATTTATAAACAATTGACTGTTATTCTTAACTATATTAATTTTTATTTAAGTAACATGAATTTTGAAAAAGAAATAAAAAGTCTTACAAAGTGTTAAAAAATTAATTGAAATTATTATCCAAAGTAAAATAAACAAAGATCTAAGTTATATTTTGACAACTTACACTAATACTACCATCAACATGATGGTATTATTGAATTAACAAATAAATTGAGTGTTGAAAAGGTCTTATCCTTATTAGTAAATTCATAGTGTGTAAGATAGATAGAATTGATTTAGTCAAAATTTGCTTGAAATTCCATAAGATGCTTTTTTGGGTAATATTTTTTAAGAGTTTGTAAGATATTATAGCTTTCTGAGATACTTTAACTGAGTTCGTAATACTTCTTAAATGCTTGATCATGACTAATAAACATCGATGGGGTTTGCTGAAACATCATAATTTTTATATTTTACATAGTAGAGTAAATTTTAACCACCCATGGGTTAATTTTACTCCGAATATAAAAGCTTACTATACCGTTGAAAAAACTTGACTAGTTTTAAATTAAAGGGATAAAATTATGTTTTAATACCTAAAGAATTAAAAACTTGAGCTCTCAATTAAATTCACTCATTTCATAAAATTGTTATTCTATTAACCAGGCTATGAGCTTAATGATCCCTCCTTAATAAAAACCCCCCAAAAACCCTTAGTGAGGTTTATAAGTGCTTTGATTTGGAGTGTATAGTTGGGGTCTTATTGGGGTTAGTAGAGAAAACGCAGGTTTTATGTGAATTTAATGAATATTTAATGAGTATTAGAGTACTTAATTCAAAACAAATTTAGTCTGCTTGTCTTTGTTGTATCTCTTGAATCTTGCTCTCTATAGTGGATCAAGTATGTCATCTAAGGATTATCTAGGATATGAAGGATCTCTCAGGATGATCATCTTTACTATGCTTTTAATTTCTTCGCAGACATCTTCTTACTTTATATGCTTTTAAGCTAAGCTAATTGATTGTATTTCATCTAGTACCAAAGTAAGACATGTTTTCCATGTCACTTTCTAATATGATAGGAGCAACTGCCCATACATCCCACTAAACAGAGCCATTAGTCCACTTCTCTCTGATTGGGAAGTATCCGGGTGTCCCAAGAACCTTTGCTAATGTTACAATCTCTTATCTTAAGGCTGTATTGAAATCAATAACTACAACTTCTAAAGGACAGAGGTTGAGCATTACATTTTCAGGCTACAAATCTCTATGAACATATCTGAGTTCATGCAATTCCTAGACACCCTTAATCATATCTGAAAGCATACTATTCAAGTTTCCCTGAGTTAAATCAAATTGATGAACTTATAACAACAAGATTTGAAGAGCTGACCACAAACTCTATGAAAGATCTTTATGATGTACTGCTCATTAAAGTACATGAAATTCTGGAGACTGATCTGCTAGCAAAGCTTAATAATCAAGTTGCTGAAGTCGTAATCAAGGTACAAGAGGTAGAGGAGAAGTTTAAAAATATTGACCTTCTAGTGATTTCAGAGCTGATTTGCTAAGGGTGAGAGGAGATAGAATAAGCCTTCAAGATTTTGATCGCTGATATAAAGGGTGTTGCACCTATTATTGGGGTTGCGACCCAGGAGTCATTAGCCAGCCATGTTAGGAGATTACATGGACAAATATCAACTCTTACAAGATCAATTGAATATGCTAAAAACGGGATAAAAGAATTGTCTTATAAGCATAGTAGTTAACTTGAAATAATAACCCAATCTCAGTCCAAGCACGATCGTTAATACGAAATGGTCGATAAAAACATTAAAAAAGTAAGAGACCAGGTTAAAAAGATTACGGTAGACCAAAAACAAGGTTTTGCTGAAAGCTTGAATGATATAAAGAATAATGTGAAGTGCGCGAATAATCGCATCTCAAAATTTGAGAAACTTGATTAATAAAATTAAGGCTTACAATTATAGCAAAAGTGTCTTTAAAACTAAAATACTCCTAAGAGCTATAGCATGCAACAGTAATAAAAAAGAAGGGAGTAAGGATATAATACAACTCTTGACACTGAGCAGACAATCCAAAAGTACAACTAAGGAAACTTAAACATTCAAATCATTAAAATTGACAACAAGACATATATTTATGATTAGGAAAGCAAAAAACTTATTCATATTATTATTGAGCAATCTGATTTATAATAATCAATCTGATGCATTTCTATAACTATCTACTTACATTTACTCTAAAAATTCTTAAATGCCATTATCAGCTTACAACTCATGGGATTTTTGGGTTTATTTAAAAATTTGAATCTCTAAATTAAATACGAGGGTATTTATGTTTTTATTTATTTTTAAATTAAACTTTTTTGATTAGATCATTAAGAATTTTTATAAACATTAAAATTAAATAAAACATTGATGTTATATAGAATAGAAATCATTTTAAATGTTATAAAATTCATGAATTTTAAAAAAATTTAAAAGGATTGCAGTCAAATTTCACGATTATTGTAGAAATACATTTGAATTTGGAAAATTAAATATAATTAAATTAATAATAGATCAAAATCGTGGCAGTTAAAGTTGGCCAATTTGAACGGCCTAGGGCTCATTCGATAGAGAATTCAAAATTAGCTGGACTTTACTATTGGCTGTACTATTTTATCGCATCCCCAGAGCGAGATAACTTCACTTTAATGTGAGGGCATAATTTAATGAATTTCGATAAGTTTAATTAAATTGAAGTTATCTTGCTTTGGGGATGCGATAGAATAGTACCGCCACTAGTAAAGTCCAGCTAATTTTGAATTATTTATCGAATGAGCCCTAGATCGTTATAATTGGCCAACTTTAAATGCCACGATTTTGATTTATTATTAATATAATTATATTTAATTTTCCAAATTCAAATGTATTTCTACAATAATATACATAACTTGTTAATAAAATTGTTTAAGTACATTTAAAATTTCTATTTTAAAAAATTTAATGTATCCTTTAAAGATATCATTAATGATTTATTTTTATTTTACATTTCTTTTAGCTCAAGGATTGTTATTTTATAATTAAAAATCTACCAAGATATTTTAAGTTTTTTATATTTTATATTTAAATTCCATTTGTTAAATTTGTGATTTTTTATTTAAATTTATAACTTTAATTTTATGGAATTGTGTAAAAACACGAACAAGAGGGGCAAAGTTATAGATTAAAAAATCAAATAACCATTTAAGATTATAAGAAATTATACTTAAAATAGGAATAATTATTATACAGAAAAACATAATTACAAGAAATGAAATTTTTAAATAATAGCCTTAAAATACTAATATGAAAATTAATTTGAAAATTTATACAAAAATACAAATACAATTATAATTATATCTATTTTTGGATTGATATTTGGAATTTATAATTATAAATTTTGTTTAATAATATTTTATTACATTTATAATTTATTTCATTAATATATTCAATTTAGTAATATAATATCTAAGACTAAAATAAATTATAATTCCAATATAAATTCTTATACTCTAATATATTATTTTTTTATTATAAATATATTACAAGAAACAATATTAGTTCATAAAGTACACTGTAGATAAAAGAGATAATCAGTCTAATTATCTATGAGTTTAATTGAAATTAAATTTATTAACAACAATTATTTGGTATGATATGTTAGCTTTAGTTTTTAGTTTTGTGCTAGCTATAATAAAAAAAATTTTAATTTATTTATTAACCTGATCTTCCATAAATTATAGAGTGGTTTGAATTCGAGAAAGTAGTAAAAGCTGTTGAAACTTCCTTTATTACATATTTATTTTAAATCCAAGTAGATCCACTTTAATCAATATTTATTATTATTTAATTAATTTAAATTCCTTTGAAAAGTTTGAGGTGCCTCATGAAAAAGATGGAACAGACATAGTTTGTTTTAAAGCAATTAACAACGACCTTAGTAATAAAAAGATTATATAAAGCCATTGTAGCTAAATTACCAGATATTAATAATAATCTTTATAAATTAATAATCAAAATAATATATTTTATTTATAAAGATTCTATAAGATCATTGTTGCAAAACTCGCACATTTAATTAAGAATCTCTTCAATTTAAATATATTTGATATTTTTAAATTTTTATACAAAGAGAAAGAAATATTGCTAAGCCTAGATATTACATACCATAAGACTCCTGGCTTTGAGATTGCAACTGCTGTGCTTAAATAGTAGAAAAATAGATTTTAAATTAATAATAAAGATCGATATAATTATTTATTTAAATAATAAAAACTGAAATTGAAAAATATGAAAAAATTTAATTTAAAATATATTATTGTATGAACATTAGAAATTAGAAAATTATAATATATCAAATTAATAATAAATGAAAATCTTGGCAGTTAAAGTTGGCCAATTTAAACGATCTTGGGCTTTTTCAATAAATAATTAAAAATTAGCTTGACTTTATCATTGCCGATGCTATTTTATCTCATCCCAAGAGCGAGTTAACTCGCCTTCAATTAGACACCTCTAAATTCATTATTAACTATAACCTCAAATTAAAGTCAAGATAACTCACTCTAGGAATGAAATAAAGGGGTACTGCTACTAGTAAAGTCCAGCTAAATTTAGATTCTCTTTCAAACAAGTACGATAATGTCTAAGATAGGACAAAGTTAACTCCCACGAATTCTAATATTTATTATTGTAGAAATATAATTGATTTTGAAAAAGTAAATGTAATTAGAAGCCGAGTAATCCTAATTAGTGGCAGTTAACTTTTTTATTTAAAAATGATTAATAAATTATATTCCGTTTTTAGTAGTATCTTTATTGATCAGATTTAATTATAACAAAATTGTACAAATTGTACGACTGTACTAATCTACTAATTAGTTTTTTAAAAAAATTAAGGCGTACCTATTAAATTGTAAAAATTGTACGATTGTACCTTTTTGAAATAATTTTTAAAAATCATATTGTACAAAAATGTGATGAGAGTAATTAGGTTGAATATAATTAATTAATTAGTGTAATATCGATCAAGATGAACAAGTCTATTTGTTCTACATTTACTAGGGTGGATGTCTTTTGCCACCACGTATGTGAAATCTATTACTGTCTCCTCATCAAGCATCAACTCTGCGTCCCCGTCATCGATCAATCTCTAATGAAAGTACAATGCGAGCTCAACCTCATTGAGAGGGAACTTCTCATCTTTTCTCACCATTTCTTCTGTGAACTCTGCTGTCATCATTCAAAACCCCAAAACCCTTTCAGTAGTTTGATTGAGTTTTTGATTGATAAAAGTAGACTATTAAGGCATACTTTATTAGGGTTTTAATAGGGTTTATGTATGGGTTTAATATTAAAATATTAGTAATTTAAGTGAGTATATGCGAGGTTTGGAGTCAGTTTATGACAGTGAGTATATAAATTTATTGTTTAAGTTGCGATATGGATGTGATGAATATAGTGAATAATTCAAGCTTGTTCTGAATTATACGTCTTCAGCAAGTCTGTTCCATAAATCTCCTGCAACTGTGAGGTCTCATTGTCTATTAGCATTGAATTTAAAGAGACAGCAGCTTAATTCTAGGCCTAATAGATCTCTAAAATTTTAGCAGAATCATATCGATTTTCTAATTAATGATAAGACTCTTAAATACTGGGCTCATTTCTCTCTATCCTAGAGGGGTGTGATGTTCATCGCCAAATTCCTGAGCTTCACATATCTGCATAATAGATAGCGAACATACATAAAAAAACGGAATATCTTACAAGACAGTCAATCGCATTCAAAACCCCAAAACCCTTAATGAGGTTTAAAAGTGCTATGATTTGTAGGAAATTTGTTAGGAATTGGGGTTATTAATTAAATGCGAGACAAAAATAGCAAGCTTTTGGGGTCTATTTATAATGAAGAGTATATAGATTTAGTGTTTAAACTGCGATATGGAGTTGATACATACAGTGAATAAATCAAACCAGTACTCAATTATAAGTCTATTGCGCTTCTCATAAAGCGAAGTCCGTCAACTGTTCGTTCCCACTGTCTTATAGCACTATAATTAAAGAAATAGTAGCTAAATTCTTAGCCTAAGATGTAGTCAAAGTTTCTATAGAAGCATATTGACTATCTTATTAATGATACAACTTTGAAGTATTGGGCTCACTTCTCTTTAGACCAACGAGCTACTATGTTTCATCGCCAGTTCCCTGAGTTGAAGATCTCTGCTTAGTCTATAGCCAACATCTATAAACGAAATGGTATTTCTTACAAAGGTGTTAATCGTATCAAGAGAGTGATTGATTTCACTCTGCCATTTTACAACAATTACCAAAATTATATTTATAATTAAATGCAGAGAGCTATTACTAATAATATTAAGTTTATACATGCTGACGAGGCTGTGTTTACCTCCAACACTTTTATCTAGAAATCTTGGTATAAGAGGCATAGTAATATAGAAGTATATGACTAGAAAGTCAAGGTATAAACAATGGCAATTCTAGGAGGTATTAGCGAGGATGCTGGTTTAGAAACTTATGTTATTCATCCTCGCTCTATAAAGACAGAGCAATATATTAAGTTCTTAGAACAGCTGAGAGAGAAGTACCCGGAATAAGAGATTATACTGTTTGTTGATAATCTTTCTGTTCATAAGACTAAAGAAACAAGGAAGAGTTATGAACAACTTAGAATAACGCCTGTGTTCAACGTACCTTACAGTCCATATTTTAATTGAATTGAGTTCTACTGGGGTATATTAAAAGGCCATTAGAAGAAACTGCTGTTATACCACTGATGCATGACCTACCTATCGATACAGTAGACTTTATTAAAAGTTCAGCGAAGAGAATAGATAATTTATTGGCTTATAAGTGTGCGAAAGAAGGGAGAAGTGAATGTATATAAATAAGTTTTGTAGTTAAGTTAATGAATATATAAGTCACATTTAGAATTCTTTAGAGGGAGCTGGCTTCTCTTTCTTTTCCTTCTACTTCTTGCTTCCCTCCTCCTAAGTTTCTTCTCTTGCTGTCAGCTCCAGCATCTATATTCATTTACTCTGGAGGCTTAATATTTGAATAAAGTCTCTTGCTAACTTCATACTTTGTCTGCGACTTTCGCTCTCTATGAATCTCTATTCCTTCATCAAGAAGATGCCAGTACCAGATTTTTCTAAAGAAGTTAAACTACAAATCTTACTTGAAATATAAGGGTGCTTCTGCAGCTCTGATAGCCAGCTCTCACTTATCTTGATCCCTTGTTTATCCTTA